>CM034146.1:701966687-702234187 GCA_019776745.2 Taxus chinensis | reverse complement strand
AATAATTAGTTGATAGGAACCTAATTGATTTGTTGACGAATCAACCCACTAGAGATCAAGTTTGAATTATAGACAAAAAAGAGTATCTTACAAAAGAAAAAGGAAATTTCACCATTCCTCCGAGGATGATAAGTTATACCCTCATGATGGTGTTTTATGTTTCACAATTCACCATAAATCTCCTATCTTCCTCTTAGCTCTTGAATCACAAGCTCAAGCTATAGTTCATGGCCAAGAAATACTTAAGATCTTGTTTGATCTCACAAGAATGTACAATACTTGTTATATTTGTTTTTAAGGATCACTTATTTGTACTAGATGTAGTTTTTTCCTCTATAGTTTCTCTATATACCTTTACGGTAGGGTCTACTGCACTTTGGCATTATCAATAAGATAAAATTTATGTTGGATAATTCTATAAAATTAGTTCTTATGATATGGTATGACAACTTCCTCCACTTTCCCATTCATTATCCTTATGTTCTAGATGTTTGGCACACAACTAACATCAATATCCATCCAAGATGAGTGCCTTCCATGCCAAGAACTATGTTGAGGTCATACATACCAATATTTGGAGACCCTTTCCTATTTCATTTCATGTATTTTATTACTTTTTTATCAAGGATAAAGGTTTTTTGAATGGGTCCCTACCTAGGATAAATAAAAGAAGGGTCAAAATATAGATTAAATGTTAAAAGAAAAAGAAAAACACAAAATAAAAACCTCCTAACAACCAACAATTAGAGAAAAACACCACAAAATAAAAAAAGTGGGAGATCATGGATTCATTTTAAGATCCCCTTCCAAATAATTTTTATAGAATGGGTGGTGAATCTTAGAAATTTAGTTTCAAAAAAATGGTAAATATCCAAAAATACGTTTCACGAAAAAGGAGATTCAAAATGTCTAATATTTCCACGGTTTCGCAAGGTTTTTGGATGGAAGATTGATAGTCAACCAACAAGGAAAATCTATCTGATTGATGGATGGATGTCTATCTTTCATAAGATGATGTTATTTCAGATGAACGTCTCTCCCATATATAGACACACGTCTACCATTGTGACTGTCTCTTTGACACTAGACAATTGTCTATCATGTTTAGACGATTTTGGGTTGGATGATAACCTTCTATGTAAATATCTCTCATATAGATATGCACATCTCTTTGATGGTCATAAAAGGTATAGGATGACAGGATTGGATGGTTGTTTATGTGTCCACAAAAGGAAAGCTTTTTCTTTTTATTGATACCCCTGATTTTCTAATGACTAAATTCATATAAAATGTGGCTTTCAAGGGCACTTCCCCCAAACCCCCAGTAGGTTACATTTCCCTGACACCCGCAAGGGGGTACCCCCCTTGCAACTCCTCGAGGCTATGAGTGTTAACCAATAAGGTTAGGCTCCAAAACCAACAATATTTATTGTACCTCAGCGATATGTATTATGTCACGATGAATGAGAGTGTATTTTGATTACAAATGTTGAAGAAATACATGCATAAATTCATTTTTAGTGTAAATAATAGGTGAACAAGTCCATAAAAATGAGCTATCAACAAAAATTTTAAGCGAAATAGGTGGAAACCAACTTCTAAAAATTCACCATTTACAGTTTCTAAAACCACTTATATTCACAAGTTTACAAAAATTAACTAAAATTTTCCTTAGGGAAAGCAAAACACAATAACTAAACAACCAATAGAAGGAGGCAAATTTTCCCCGAGAAATAGGTCTTATCAATTTTCTTGAATGTACTTTTTTATGGATACCTTTCCCTCCATTTTTTGATTGATAAGTTCATCCAAATTCCGTAAACCAAAGGTTTTGAAAATATAATTACTCTAGTGAGAATCTTCCTAGAAATCCAATACTTTGATTCTATTGGGGTCACATGTATTTTAGTACTTAGATATAGTGAATGATGAAAAATATTGTAAGATATGGGTGTTCTTTATCCATAAGAAGAATTAATCATTTTTTAATTCTCTATATTTTGGATAACGGTGAGTTGTTTGGAAAATTGAGAAGCCACTTCTTGTCCTCTACTCATATCAAGGGATCAATTCATGTCAAATAAATTCTTGATATTCTTAAAGGATCATGAAATCACACAACACTATAATGCCCCTATACTATCCAATAGAATGGAATTACAGAATGTAATCATTTGAGTTTCATGGAGATGCATCGTTGCATTCTTTCTAGTCTGATTTTAGAGAAAAACATTTGGGCAAAAATAATCCAGATAGTTATGTATCTTATGAGCCAAAAACCTAAAAACATCTTTAAGGACAAGACACCATAAGAGGTATGGAATAATCACAAGCCTTCGATCTCCCATCTAAGAGTATGTGCATATCCCAATAGAAACGAGGAAGAAATCAATGCGAAGACACTCTAGTACATATTTTTTAGGTAAAATTATACCTCAAAGGCATATCCTCTCATGGATATTGAGAACAATAAGATAGATGAGAGTGTAGATGTGGTTTTTGATAAGTCATCATTTGAATTATTCCCACAAACAGAAAATATAGTACTCAAATCTCATAGATTTCTCTCACATGAACATGATGAGCATTAATATTCTTCACAAAAAAAACATGAGTTATGACGATAATTATTTGTTGATATTGGTAATTTGGAAAATAATTTCTCTCATCAGCAACAACATCCATGTCCTCAGTGGGTCCAAAGAACCATTAGGGACACCCACTTAAAATCTCTTCTAAATACTTCATCAAGATTCTTAAAGAGAAGACATGTGGGAAATGTGGTAAAATTTACACTCATGAGTTCAAATTTTAATAGCACCAAACTTTATATAGTTCGAGGGAACTCAATCAACCAAATTTTAATAAGCTAATGAATGTAGAACATGAATCATGATTCATGAAGGGACATGGTAACTTTTCCATCTACCTACATGAATGAAATTTATTAGCTACAAATAGATATTCAAAAAAACAATATAGGTTAGGTGGATCTCTCGACATGTAACAAGCATGGATAGTTGAAAAGGGATATGCTTAGTTATAAGGAATTGACTACAAGGAGACCTTTTCAGCCACTATGAAGATCAGATACATAATATTTTTTATGCACAAGCAATACAAAAAGGATGGAAACTTCAGGAGATGGACATAAAAGTGATTTCTTGAATGGTGATCTCAAAGAAAAAGTATACATAAAAAGGTATGCCATCTAACTAAGTCTATTTATGAATTTAACAAGCTACCAAGGCATAATACATTAAAATATATAATCACCTATTATAGCATTTATTCTCTCATAACTAATTTGGTTCAAATATGTTTATCAAAATGATATAAACAATGATTGTATTTTTGGTTTTTTATGTTGATGATATTGTGATTATATGTTGTTATTAAAATATCTATGAAGATGATAAGAATGATTTGATGAAATCCTTCCACAATAAAAAATTATTGCTACTACACTATTATCTTGGCTTAGAGATATGGAAAAATAAACATCATTTTTATCTCCCATCTGAAATATGCCAAGAAAGTCCCAGAAAAGTATGGGATGTATAATTATAAACCTATGTACACACTAATGCATAAAGGTATGAAAATTTCTAGATTATAGGATTCACCTCAAGTAGATGTTAGTGACTAGAGGAAATTATTTGGGAGTCTTATTTACTTGACTTATACTAGATCATACTCTTACTTTTCTGTTAACTATCTTTCTAGATTCATGCAAGACCCAAACAAATATCACTAGGTTAAAACAAGAAATTTTTGAGATATGTTTCAGGAACATTTGATTATGGTTTAGAGTATCATAAAAACTCTCAGTTTCTCTTGTAAGGATACACCGACTTAGACTATGTTGGATCTAATGATGACAAGAAATCAACTACAAGATAAATTTTTCATCTAAGATCTAGACCTATATTGTCGATGAGAAATAATATGTCTAATATTATCTTTCATATAATGAGGTAGAGTATCATGTAACAAGAGGAAATATGTGTGAATATATTTTGTTACATCTCATTATGGATGATATGGGAATTCCTAAGGAAAACCCCCAATCATTCATTACTTCAATCGTGGTTTGTTGAAGCTTATGAAACATCTAGTTTTCCATGAAATAATAAAGAACATTGAGGTTGAATGTTATTAAATTTTAGAACAAGTATTGAACCACCACATCTATCTCCTGTAGTGTGCAATAAATTCTCAAGTAGAAGATATACTTACCAAGTCTCTTGGCAAGGTGAAATTTGAGTTGTTTCGAGGATTCATTTGTAAAAAAAATCTAATAAGGATGAAATGTTAGATTAATTATATGTATTATATTGTTTTCATTTATTTTAATGGATGCCTCCTTGTACTACATGGTTATTCTATTTTTTTTACTAGCCACCATATTAACCATTTCCACCTGTATATATTTCCTTTTTGTGCCTTGAATAAATCAATTTAGGATTCTCTCTTAAGTGCCTTCATTTTGGTTATACAAAAATTCCCAAGAAAGTTTTCACTTCATATAATGCAAAAAGACCAATTATGCAACCATTATCACCAAATTATTCCATTGTGATGTGGAAATTAGTCATTGGTTTCAAGATAACATAGTCTCTGACAAAATAATTTGTGGTTCATTTCATCAAAACCTTGTTGAAATAATAGGAAAAAATAAGATCTTTAGTTCTATATATTATTCAATACCTAATGGAAAAATTTTTATTTAACAATTGGTACATTTTATACTTGCTAAGATGTTAACGTAAAAATCCATCAATTTGGGATATGTTGTTGGAGTAGTTTAATTTTTCATAAATAAAATTGTAGACACTAAATCATACACTTTGGGTATATATCTAGTCTTGATCACATACTATTATTCATATCATTCCTATGTAAGAAAAGTAATAATTAATGCATGTGGTTTGGCCTCTTTGCTTGGTTTTTGTTGCCTCTATTTATCTTACACTCCTTCTAACCCATTATTTCTTGTCACACTTTACATATCTCACTGTAGAAACTAGTGCCAATCCAACATGCCAGTCTCAGGTGCGCCCATCCCTTCATGGTTCCCTTGACCTCTTTATACTTTGCTCACATATTTTGGGTCCATTATAAACATGTGTGCATCTTATATTTTTGGTAGTCATCCTTTTCAAGATTAATTACAAAATTAAATTAAGGGAATCATATAAATATAAAGTTATGTGACCACAATAAAGGACCAAGAACTAAGCATTAGATATCACCACCTAAGGATACATCCAAAGAAATTATGAAGATAATTCAAGAATCCATCTAGCAATCACACAAGGTAAAGGGATTGCGTTATTCTGAATACACTTCATAGGAGTGGGAATTTTATTATTTCATGCACACATCTACTTACATATTTTACATCTAGCTACTTGGTTGCTATTAAGTGTGACACACTGTTATCCTGTAAAATTGACAGGGGAAATTTTGTAGGTAACCATACCCAAAATTTCCGTTATGGACCCCCATTGAGGTCTCTTAAATGTTCAGAATGGCATAAAACCCCTTTCCCGGAAAATATAGTTTTTAGAACTTGGTCATTTTCAACCTTTTTAGGTTGGGCGTAGTTTTCTTTCACGTTACATCAACCAAAACTGTGCCCCCTCTATTCCTTTGGCACATTCTATTGAGTGCCAACATTCCAAATGTTGCGACCCTTAAAGTTGTGCCTGTCAAAGGTGCGCTAAGGCGCATGCACCCAACTTGTCAACACTCTTACTGTTGTGCCTCTTAATATTTCACCAAGGCGCTGAAAATGAAGGTCGACACTTCAAAAGTTGTGCCATGGTGCAAATAATTTCATGTCGGCATCTCCCTAAGTGCACCATAGAAAAAAGTTGGTGGTGTGCATTTATTACATCTTTTGCTATATATAGGCGCGTTTGACCTATAATTTTCACAATTCAAAAAAACGTGTGGAAAAATTATTCCTCTGTACTTTTCAGCGTTCATGTCATCCTTGCGTGTTGCCATTTGTCACGTTCGTGGATCCCACATTATCTCCTTTGTTGTTATATTATTCTTGGTAAGTGGTCCTTTCTTTTCTTGTGGCTTTGTTGTGGTTTTTCTGTTTGTCTAGGTGGTTTAGTGTTATTAAAAATAACAATGAACCTAAGAAAATTAACTTCACTCCCAATACATATTGCAAACCCACATTTAAAACCATTTTTACTCTCCTTCCAAATCTGCTAATATGGAAGGCTCGTGCCTCAAAATGGACCCCTATCCCTTTTCTCCTCCATTCCCCTTCTCAAAATATGAGTTGAAAGAGTTAAAGACCACAAAGCAAAGAGAGGTGAAAAATTTTAAAGTTTTTGCAATAAACCCCCTATTTTTCCTTCGGTGTAGGATTCATCATTGTTACATCAAGCACAGTCGCACCATAGGCGCACTATCCCCACACACAACATTATCCCTTTCCCGTGCCTTGTAAAAACTCAAAAACTTCCTAAAACACAAGCACAGGCACAAGCGCACATACAGTAACAACAACATCTAAATGTTGTGCAAGTCCTTCCCACACCACGCAAAGCTTAATTTCTTGGCACACCTTACCTTAAATGATGCATATTTTGAATCAACTCCTTCGCACATTATAATATTTGGCAACATATACAACATCTACGCCAAAAGGCACACCTTGTGACCTTGCTACACCAAATAAATCTGCACCCAGTTAAAACACTTCATATTGCACAAGCACCACATCCATTGACACCAACATCTGAATGTTGTGTGTAGTATTTCCATTCCTTGCACCCCTTTTGGAGTTGTTTCCTCCCATGAAACACGTTCCCAAAGTGTGCCTTGTTTTTCTGAGACCCTGCAGCCTGTAGTAGAGTTGGGCCTTGCACCCAGAAACTCATAAATTGCTAAATTTTCATCTGTAACCTTTGATGGATGAGTTAACAGCTAACATGGCTCTTCTGCGATGGACTTCCTTGATTCTTCTTGTAGATCAATAGTTCAACTCAGATTCACACATGTCTTCATTGAGTAAGAAGCCAACCAAGTCCAAGGGTAAAGCCAAGCTAACAGAAGAAGAAATGAAATATAAATACCAAAGGGTCAGGATTCCTGAATCCCATTGCAGAGTGTGACCTAGATATCAGAGATTTAAAACTTGGTCACATTGACATGGAGGACTTCTGGGCAAGAGCCCAATAATGTAACAGGAAACCCATGGATGGATAAATTGGTTGGCAGTGGTTTGCACTTTAGTGCAGAAATTCCTGTGAGCGCAATCAACAACGAGTTCATGATGTTGGTGGGTCGTTGTTACAATAAAGGACACAAAATGTGTCAAAAATGAGAAGGGAAAGGTAATAACCAACCTCACTACCCAACATTTTGAGATCATGTTGGGTATCCCTCACCACCGACATTTTTGTAGTGGTAAGCCAAGAGGACTGCATGAAGACATGGAACGAAAACGATGACAAATGCATGTAGCTGATGAATGAGGTGTACCTCAAAAACAAGAAGGTGGTAAACACGTGGCCACAAGTCATTCATACGCAGTGAATTTTTAGAGGAGTTGAGTGACACCATCACTTTTCTGAGTAGGGTGTTTGGGCTTCCTGATGCCCATTACTTTCACAAGTGGATGCTCAGATATTTAGAAACCATGAGAAAAAACATTCCTGATGAACGTTTTTGAATGGGGAGAGATTATCAGCAGCACAATCTCAGAGAATCTTCAACAACTTTCAATAACTAGGAAGTTCTATATGGAACTCCTACATGGTATATGCTGCTACCTTAGAGAGGGACTACACAACATTGAATCAATGTGGGGGTATGGCCACCAGGTTAGGATATACGAGTACTATCTAGAGTTAAGACTAGAAAAGAGCATAGCACAATTTAGTAAAATCAATGTTGCCTTCTTTTACAATGTCATATGCCTCTTGAGGCCCAATGTGACTCACAGTTGGACGACCACAAGCGTGGTATCCACCACAGAGAAGTGGGGGAGCGTTATTCACAAAATTCCCCACTTTCACTTATCTCAGAGCCACCAATTTCTTGGAAGAGCCCACCAAGTTACCAAGGGTATGCGGGACCCAAGCTGATCTTATTGGAGCTATGTAGATAGCTTATCACATACCATGAGAATTGTTTGAAAAAGAAAGAAGGCTGGAACTCCATTCCTTTTTACAATGGTCAGGTACACCTGGACTTCACTCAACAAAGCCCAAGAAATGTTTTGTAGAGCTTGAATTTCTCAACTTAAAGCATAATTTCCTAGCAAGACCAACCTTTGATCCTCATGATTTCCTTCCAAAGGGAAAACCTCAATCCTATTCACATCCCTCAAATCGAAGATATCTACATCGATCTATATCACGAAGTTGAGCTCAGATGAAAGGATCACTCCTTCCTGGTCCTGGAAAAGATTATTCAATATGGTGTGGCCGTTGTTCCAAAGGGCTTCCAAGAATCTGATCAAGAGGTTGATCAGGTTTATCTAGACATGGATGGGGACAATTGGCCATTTTCTAAAATTGATAGAAGCAAGGCTCCTCAAACCATTGAGGAAAGGGTCAAAGGCACTCTGTAGTGCACTGAGCATTGGTTGCAAGAAAAATAGTCTCATCTACCTTGGAGTAGACTTTACCACGTCTCCTTTTGGTAATGCACCCACCAAGCCGAAGCACTTGACTAAAGGAAAAGGAAAAGATAAAAAGGGAGATCCAAGAACTACTCAAGAGGAAATTCCTGAGAGCCCCCCTTTTGTCGCCGAGGAGCAGGTAGTAAGCCTGATATCCCCAGAAGAAGAAGAAGCGGTAAGTGCTCCAATAGGCACATCCACTCAGGATGTTTGCCACTACTACAACTGGTGAGG
Organism: Taxus chinensis; assembly: GCA_019776745.2. NCBI lineage: Eukaryota > Viridiplantae > Streptophyta > Pinopsida > Cupressales > Taxaceae > Taxus > Taxus chinensis. The sequence goes on along the minus strand of CM034146.1, from coordinate 702,225,297 downwards.
TTCCTATCATCCCCTCTCTCGCTCCTCCTTCCCCTCCTCGGTGTCGCTCAAACCAACCACTCCTTTGGTTTTGTCTTCTCCTCTACCTTCTACCATTCCCCATCCCTCTTCCTCCATCTTCTCTTCCCTCGTGGATCTATCCCCTAGCATTTCTTACCTCATCTCATAGATCCCTTCCACCCCCATGGTTTCCTCTCCTACAGTGACTCCTACCCCTGTGAGAATTGGAGGGTTAGCTTATTTCTCAATGCCACCACCGATTGTGTCGACACATTTCCTCGTGTCCACTATAGTTGCTCCTTCTTCCACCCCCATTTCCTTTTCTTCCTCTGGTCCCACTCCCCTATGTCTAGAATGGATCTCCAAACACCTAAATCAGCTCAAGAGGAAATTCCCTATTACACCTATGGGACTTCCTCTATTATTCCAAATTCAGGGGCTAAGAAGAAAAAGGCTATAACCCACTTCTCTCAAAGCACTTCAGGTGAAAGAGTTATTGAGATCACATACCCTGATCCCACAAAGGAGAAAAAAGATCTGTCTCCTACATAATTTACAGTCACTCAGGTCACAATGGGAACATCCTCAGAAATCCTGCAAGGAGAGTTCTTATCCGCAGTGGATGCCCTTTGCAAAAAGCTTCAAGAAGCAAAGGAAAAGAAGAGAATATTAAAAGAGAAAAAACAGACATCTTCTCCAAGCCCTGTAGAAGATGGGAAATAACACTTCCTGTATCTTCCACTGAAACTCTTGAAGCCCTTTGTCAGGAGAAGATAAATGAGTATGCTAAGATCAGTGAGCAAGGTGTAGCAGTGTCCACTTGGAGAGAGCAAATCCTCAAAGTTAGTGAGGAAGTGATTACAAAGTTCATAGAGCTATATCAAAATATAGATCAAGCTAACAAGGAACTCTAGGCAATAGTAGGACCTATCTTTGAAGAGTTGGACCATGCTAGGTTGCAACACGAGACATTCCAGAATATGCTTGACTACCTAGAAGATGACTTAATGAAATTCAGTTTCTTTGATCACTCGAGAGCACCCAATAAAATCCATGCTGCTTTAGACTATCGGGTTGACCAAATGGAGTTTGTCTTGGAGAAAATAGACAAAATAAAGGAGGAAGCCTTGGATGCAATGCATAAAATGGAGAAAATCATCTTAAGGATGTCTCCAGGTTTTCTCACCCCATCATACACCTTGCCGAAGGCAGATGACACTATTCAAATTTTCAAAGGAATCACGTCATAGGGTTTAGAGTCAGAGGCCACTTTTGATATAGAATCTATCAACAACCTTCTGGCCTACCGTGACTTTTTTGGATACCTGATGGAGGCAAGTAGTGAATAATTAAAACCTCCTAGAAAGACTCAGAGATGAACGGGATACTTGCAAAGTCATCAGGGATCACACCAAAGGTCCCGCTCAGGATCAACTTCAAATGATAGTTAGCAAGTTCATGGAGTATCGAGCTCAATTTCACATTTCCTCTCCTAAGCAGAAGTAGGACACTCCTTTCCAGCCAAGGGATGATGACAAATATGCTCCTTCCTCCTGGAATTTATCCCATTTTTGTAAAATATTTAAAAGAATGTTGGCACAAATAAAGACATCATCCATGTTGCATCATGAGATGTTGTCATCCACAAAATTGCCCCAAAGTCAACTTTTGACTTTTAAATATTTTGTAGATATTTTATAAATGGTTGTCGGCTCCTTTTGTCTTCTTTCTCCTTCTCCTTCTATATATACCGGAATTTTTGTTGTATTCTGTGTGAGAAAACTTGTATGAAAAATAGAGTGAAGAGAGAAAGACTTTGAGCCTTCTTGTAACAGAACATTATTAATACAAAATTGAGACTTTGTGCTGAATTCCTGTGTTACATGTTAGATCTTTCTGAAGTTAGATCTGCATGATTATTCTATTGGATTCACCTATGCTTTTTTCATTTGTTTATTAGTACTTCTTTGTTTGTTTATGTGAGTAAGTTTGGATCTGTTTACTACCAACCTAAAACATAAACCCTCTAACCTTTCTACTTTGGAATTCTTTTCTTTTCTCCCTTCAGATCCACCTTTCTTCCATTCCTTCCTTCATTCCTTTATGTTCTTCGTTGGAACTATTTCCACTGAGATGAGATCCCAAACCCCCTTGAAGGCAGAATACTTTAAGACTTGCATAGATTCCTGCTAGTAGAATAGCAATAAACAAGTTTCAATTTGCTATCTCAAAGAGGGGCTATGCCCTGCACACTGTTGGCCTTTATATCCATAGATCTATCCACCCGATAGATTTTCGGACCAACACACACATAAGAAATACCTAGGGCCTAATCTCTTCACACACAAAATAGAATTAAACTGAGTCTAGGATGTAGTGGAGCACTCGGTTGTAACTTTACTTGTTTGAAAACATAGGATAGTTTGACTCCTCATTTTTATTATTTTATTTTTTGGATTTGATGCACTTTTGAGGGTATTTTTAGGTCATTTCTTCATTACAAGTTATAAGTAACATCATTGAAATTGATTTGACAGGAAGTGAAGGACAGTGAATATCTTGCAACCATCTCAAGGATGTTTTTTGAGGTTCGTAGTAATCACAAGAATCCAAAACAAGCCTGCTGCACCAACAAGTGCCCTTAACCCAATCAAGGTGCCCTATTCCACATAGATCTTGTGGTCACACATTTTACTTAGGTTCAATGTGACACTTCTCTCCTTTTTTATCAGTTTTTCATGTCGTCACATTCTAGGATTATTTACGAATTAACTAAGTTATGATGTCTACTCTTTATAGCTAGGGTTTGATACTTTTTATTTTAGTTTGTTTGGGTCAATTTTTGTATTTCATTGTATATATTCAACGTTTTTACATTATTAGTATTAGGCATCTATTTATTTCAATATTTCATTAATTATTTGGTAAGCCACATGCTCGACCCTACCTTTTCTTCTAGGAGTCTTGCTTCATTTTCATCATGGTTTTACCCTTCACCGATGATAATATTTGTGACCTCAATTCTCATCTCGATGAGAATCCTGAGGATCTAGTATTGCTTTTATTCACTTCTCATGAGGAGGCCACCAATATTATGGAGGTTAATGCGACCTCATCTCTGCCTTCTTCTATTAATATCACTACTCAACCGCCTTCTTCTACTCTTCCACCTAATTCTACTATTCCCATTTCAGCTCCTACTCCAACCAACAATTTCATTCCACCTCTTGTTTTTCACATGCAAAAATTCTCCTCTACCAAAACTCAAGAATTATCCTCTCTTTATCAAAATATTCAAGTTAAAATTTGTCAATTGTAATAGCCTACTTCAGGTGCATCTCCATCTCTAGATTCAACTTTTTTACTACATACTCCTTTCTCACCTGTCATTTTTTCTTATCAACTTCCTCTTAATTTCATCTCTCCCAAGCTCCTCGTTTTCAATGTGTTGGCATGTGTGTGTAGTGCTCCCCGCAAGTTTCGTGACATGGACTAACAACCTCTCGTAGATCATAAATCTCGCAAATTTAGTGAATACTAACACCTATGGGGTTGGTCTAATGAAAATTGTGGTCTAACAAATGGTATCAGAGTGACTGGTCTCGAGTTTGAAACTCATTCAAGTAATGCTGAGGGGGAGATTTTTCACATGTGTGTGCAATGATCCCCATGAGTTCGTGACATGGACTAACCACCTCTCATAGATCCTAACTTTGGCGATTATAGTGGAGACTAATACCTATGGGGTTTGGTCTAACGGCCAATCGTGTCCAACAAAATAGTCACACTGACCTAAGATCATCTTAGATATTTGTCGTGGGCCCACCTCCGCCCCCCTGTATAGTTTTTTTAGATGATTCCTATTCTTGTTTGTTAGATACTTGTTTTCTGTGTCTAGGGTGGTTAGTGTTATAAAAAATACAATGAAACTAAGAAATTAAATTCACTCCCATACATATTGCACACCCCACATGTAAACATTTTTATCTCCTTCCAAATCTGCTAATATGGACGATCTGCCTCAAATGGACCACTTATCCCTTTCTCCTCCCATCCTCTCCAAAATATGAGTTGAAAGAGTTAAAGACCACAAAGCAAAGAGAGTGAAAATTTTAAAGTTTTTGCAATAAACCCCCTATTTTTCCTTCGGTGTAGGATTCATCATTGTTACATCAAGCACCAGTCGCACCATAGGCGCACTATCCCCACACACAACATTATCCTTCCCGTGCCTTGTAAAAACTCAAAAAACTTCCTAAAACCACAAGCACAGGCACAAGCGCACATACAGTAACAACAACATCTAAATGTTGTGCAAGTCCTTCCCACACCACGCAAGCTTAATTTCTTGGCACACCTTACCTTAATGATGCATATTTTGAATCAACTCCTTCGCACATTATAATATTTGGCAAACATATACAACATCTACGCCAAAGGCACACCTTGTGACCTTGCTACACCAAATAAATCTGCACCCAGTTAAAACACTCATATTGCACAAGCACACATCCATTGACACCAACATCTGACTGTTGTGTTGTAGTATTTCCATTCCTTGCACCCCTTTTGGAGTGTTTCCTCCATGAAACACGTTCCCAAAGTGTGCCTTGTTTTTCTGAGACCCTGCAGCCTGTAGTAGAGTTGGGCCTTGCGCCCAGAAACTCATAAATTGCTAAATTTTTCATCTGTAACCTTTGATGATGAGTTAACAGCTAACATGGCTCTTCTGCGATGGACTTCCTTGATTCTTCTTGTATATCACTAGTTCAACTCAGATTCACACATGTCTTCATTGAGTAAGAAGCCAAACCAAGTCCAAGGGTAAGCCCAGCTAACAGAAGAAGAATGAAATATAAATACCAAAGGGTCAGGATTCCTGAATCCCTTGCAGAGTGTGACCTAGATATCAGAGATTTAAAACTTGGTCACATTGACATGGAGGACTTCTGGGCAAGAGCCAATAATGTAACAGGAAACCCATGGATGGATAACTTGGTTGGCAGTGGTTTGCACTTTAGTGCAGAAATTCCTGTGAGCGCAATCAACAACGAGTTCATGATGTTGGTGGGTCGTTGTTACAATAAAGACACAAAATGTGTCAAAAATGAGAAGGGAAAGGTAATAACCCACCTCACTACCCAACATTTTGAGATCATGTTGGGTATCCCTCACCACCGACATTTTGTAGTGGTAAGCCAAGAGGACTGCATGAAGACATGGAACGAAACGATGACAAATGCATGTAGCTGATGAATGAGGTTGTACCTCAAAAACAAGAAGGTGGTAAACACGTGGCCACAAGTCATTCATCGCAGTGAATTTTTAGAGGAGTTGAGTGCCACCATCACTTTTCTGAGTAGGGTGTTTGGGCTTCCTGATGCCCATTACTTTCACAAGTGGATGCTCAGATATTAGAAACCATGAGAAAAAACATTCCTGATGAACGTTTTGAATGGGGGAGAGATTATCAGCAGCACAATCTCAGAGAATCTTCACAACTTTCAATAACTAGGAAGTTCTATATGAACTCCTACATGGTATATGCTGCTACCTTAGAGAGGGACTACACAACATTGAATCAATGTGGGGTATGGCCCCAGGTTAGGATATACGAGTACTATCTAGAGTTAAGACTAGAAAAGAGCATAGCACAATTTAGTAAAATCAAGTTGCCTTCTTTTACAATGTCATATGCCTCTTGAGGCCCAATGTGACTCACAGTTGGACGACCACAAGCGTGGTATCCACCACAGAGAAGTGGGGAGCGTTATTCACAAAATTCCCCACTTTCACTTATCTCAGAGCCACCAATTTCTTGGAAGAGCCCACCAAGTTACCAAGGTATGCGGGACCCAAGCTGATCTTATTGGAGCTATGTAGATTAGCTTATCACATACCATGAGAATTGTTTGAAAAGAAAGAAGGCTGGAACTCCATTCCTTTTTTACAATGGTCAGGTACACCTGGACTTCACACAACAAAGCCCAAGAAATGTTTGTAGAGCTTGAATTTCTCAACTTAAGAGCATAATTTCCTAGCAAGACCAACCTTTGATCCTCATGATTTCCTTCCAAGGGAAAAACCTCAATCCTATTCACATCCCTCAAATCTGAAGATATCTACATCGATCTATATCACAAAGTTGAGCTCAAACGAAAGGATCACTCCCGCCTGGCCCTGGCGGAGATCATTCAATATAGTGGTGGGCCATCGTCCCAAAGGGTTTCCAAGCAACTGATCAAGAAGTTGATCAGGTTTATCTAGACACGGATGGGGGACAATTGTCCATGTTTGCTAAAATTGATAGAAACAAGGCACCTCAGAACTATTGAGGAAAGGGGTCCAAAGGCACTCTGTAGTGCACTGAGTATTGGTGCAAGAAAATTGGTCTCATCTACCTTGGAGTAGACTTTACCACGTCTCCCTTGGGTAATGCACCTACCAAGCCGAAGCACTTTCCTAAAGGAAAAGGAAAAGATAAAAGAGGGAGAGACAAGCACTGCTCAAGAGGGAAATTCTTGAGAGCCCTCCTTCCGTCGCATCGAGGAGCAGGTAGTAAGCCTAATATCCCCAGGAGAAGAAGAAGCGTGGTATAGTGTTCTAACGGGCACATCCACTTAGGATTGTTGCCACTACTACAACTAGTTGAGGTTCCCACCGTCCCATCTCTCACTCCTCCTTCCCCTCCTCATGTCACTCAACCAACCACTCCTTTGGTTGTGTCTTCTCCCCCGTACCTTCTACCATTCCCCCTTCCTCTTCCTCCATCTTCTCTTCCCTCGCGGATATGTCCTCCTAGCATTTCTTCCCTCATCTCATCATATCCCTTCCACCCCCACGGTTTCCTCTCCTACAGTAATTCCTACCCCCGTGAGCATTAGAGGGGTTGGCTTCTTTCTCGATGCCTACCACTGAGTGTCTCGACACATTTCCCCATGTCCACTGTAGTTGCTCCTTCTTCCAACCCTTGTTTCCTCCTCTTCCTCTGGGTCCCACTCCCTTAAGTCCATAATGGATCTCTGAACACCTAAGCCAACACAAGAGGAAAATTCCCTATTGCACCTATGGACTTCTCCGTTATTCCAGCTAAAGGGGGCTAAGAAGCAAAAAGGCTATAACCCACTTCTCTGAAAGTGCTTTAGATGAAAGGGTTATGGAGGTCACATACCCTGATCTCACAAAGAAGAAAGAAAGATCTATCTCCTACAGATTTTACAGTGACTCAGGTCACGATGGGAACATCATCAGAGAGCCTGCAAGGAGAAGTTTCTTATCTGCAGCTGGATGCCCACTTTGCAAGAAGCTTCAAGAAGCAAAGGAAGAGAAGAGAATGTTAAAAGAGCAAAACAGAGCAATCTTCTCCAAGCCCTACAAAATATGGGTAATGCCCATCCTATGATCTGTCCACTGAACCCTCCTGAAGTTCTTACTCAGGAGAATATAAATGAGTACGCCAAGATCCCTGAGCAAGGTATGTAGCGGTGTTCGCACTAGGAGAGAGCATATCCTCAAAGATAGTGAGGAAGTGATTACAAAGTTCACAGAGCTTTATCAAAATATAGATCAAGCTAACAAGGAACTCCAGGCAATAGTAGGACCTATCTCTTGAAGAGTTGGCCCATGCCAGGTTGCAACACGAGACATTCCAAAAGATGCTCGACTACCCGGTCGATGTCTTGGTGAAATTTGGTGTTTCTTTGATCACCCGCGAAGCACCCAACAAAAATCCTTGTTGCTTTTAGACTATCTGGGTTGACCAGATGGAGTTTGTATTGGAGAATAATAGATAAAAATCAAAGGAGGAAGCCCTGGATGCAATACATCAAATGGAGCAGATCATCTTAAGGATGTCTCCAGGTTTGCTCAGCCCCATCATACGCCTTGAGGAAGGCAGATGATACTATTCAGCTTTTTCAATGAAATCACATCACAGGGTTTAGCGGTCAGGAGGCCACTTTTTGATAAAGAATCTATCAACAACCCTTCTAGCACCTACCGCGACTTTGTTGGATACCTGATGGAAGGCAGGTAACAAATACTTTAAAACTCCCGGAAAGACTCAGAGATGAACGGTGGAAACTTGCGTAGTCATCGGGGATCACACTAAGGGTCTAGCTCAAGATCAACTTCAAAAAATGGTCAACAAGTTCATGGAGTATCGAGCTTAGTTTCACATTTCCTCTCCTGAGCAGAAGCAGGACACTCCTTTCCAACCAAGGGATGACGACGAATAGGTTCCTTTCCTGCTGGGATAAATCCCATTTTTGTAAAAAATATTTAAAAGAAATGTTGGCACAAATGATGACATCATCCATGTTGCACCATGAGATGTTGTCATCCACAAAATTGCCCTAAAGTCAACATTTGACTTTTTAGATATTTTGTAGATATTTTATAAATGGTTGTTGGCTCCTTTTTGCCTTCTTTCTCCTTCTCCTTCTATAAATACCGGATATACTTGTTTGTATTCATGTGTGAGAAAATTTGTATGAAAAATAGAGTGAGGAGAGAAAGACTTTGAGCTTTCTTGTAATAGAACATTATTAATACAAAATTGAGACTTTGTGTTGAATTCCTGTGTTACGTGTTACATCTTTCTTAAGTTAGATCTGCATGCTTATTTTGTTGGATTCACATATAGCTTTTGTCATTTGTTTATCAGTGTTTCTTTGTTTGTTTATGTGAGTAAGTTTGGCTCTGTTATACTACTAGCCTAAAACATAAACCCTCTGACCTTTCTACTTTGGAATTCATTTCTTTTCTCCCTTCAAACCCACCTCTCTTCTATTCCTTTTTTCATTCCTTTCTGTTCTTCGTCGGAAATAATTTCCACTGAGGATGAGATCCTAAAACCCCCTTGAAGGAAAAATACTGTAAGACTTGCACAAATTCCTGCTGGTAGAATAGCAATAAACCAGATTCACTTTGTTGTCTCAAAGAGGGGCTATGCCCTACACACTGTTGGCCTGTCTATCCATAGATCTGCCCCACCCGATAGATTTTTCGGACCAACACATTCTTTTGCATACACTTCATAGGAGGGGAAGTTTATTTTTCCATGCACACAAATATTTACATTTCTACATACTGAGGTCTATTACTTGTTAGTGGACGCGCATCGGTTGTAAAAGAGCCACATAGGGCTCGATTCTGACACACAACACACGATAGACAAAAAAACAGATTCTTTAAATGTAATACAGCACCTGGATCGTAAGTTCAATCTATCAGGGTCAGTCTGACTCCCTAGTTTGCATTTTATTCTTTATAAAGTTATGATGTAACATCATTGAGGTTGATTTGATAGGAAGTGAAGGACTTTCTATATCTTGCAACCATCTCACAGGATGAATTGTGTGAGGTTCGTAGTAATGCGACACACGAGTGATCCAAAAATGAAGCCTGCTGAAGCGACATAGAAGCCCTTAACACAATCAAGGTGCCCTATTCCACATAGATCTTGTGGTCACACATTTTACATAGGTTCTAAAGTGCCCAGGCTTCTCTCCTGACTTGATCTAGATTTTTCCATGTCGTAAGAAGATCTAGGATTATCGCACGAGTTTTTTGGGTTATGTTGTGCTACACTTTCCTAGCTCTTGTTTGATTAGTTCTCTAGTTTAGGCACAAGTCAAGATAAATTTTTGAATTTCATTGCTATATCATTCAACGTTTCCTTACATTATTAGCATGTAGGGTTTTAATGTTATTTCAATATCTTCGTTAATTCTTAGGTCAAGCCATATGTACTTTACCCTACATTATCATTGTAGTGAGTCTTGACTTCATTTTCAATTAGGGTTTTACCCCTTCTCCGATGATAATATTTGTGACCTCAATTCTCATCTCAAATGTGAACCCGTCACTCAGGATCTAGTAACCTTGCTTTCTAGTGTTTTCTTCTCTATGAGGAGTCCACCCATAGTGGTCATTTTGGGTATTTTAATGCGACCTCATCTGTAGCCTTCCTCCATTAATATCACTACGTCAACCGCCTTCTTCAACTCTTCAATGGCTGAAATCTAATAATCCCCATTTTCAGCTCCTACTCCAACTCAACAAGTTCATCTCAAAAAACATGTAAAGCATATGCATAAATGAGCACTCATATGATGAAGAACTCACCAATTATCCTGATCTTTATCAGAAAATATACAAAGCTCACTAAGTTGTCAATTGTCAATAGCCTACTTCAGTGTGCATCTCCATCTCTAGATTCATCTTTGTTACTGCATACTCCTATCTCACCTGTCATTTTATTGCTTCTAAACTTCCTCTTGCAATTTCATGCTCTCCCACAGCTCCTCGTTGTCAATGTTATTGGCATGTGTGATGTCAGTGGCCTCCACCGCAACCCCTTCATGATTCTTGGACTTCCATTCCCACTACGTACCGCTCCCATCATTCAACGCTAATTCTTCTGAATGCTATACACCTATGACACTGGTCTAATCAAATATTTATGATTTAACAAAATTTATATCAGAGTGACTGGTCTGCAAGCTTGAAATTCATTCAGGTTCAATGCTGAGGGGGACACTTCTCACGCATCCCCATCTGCTTAATGATCCACATGAGTTACGTGACATTTTTGACTAACCACCATCTCCACCTAGATCCTAACTTTGGCGGTTATAGTGGAGACTTTTTCACTCATAAGGTTTGGTCTACCGACAATCGTGGTCCAAACACAATCGCCATAACGAACCTTAAAGAGCATCTCCGATTATTTGTATGTAGCATGTCTAGATTATGCAGATGATCACACTTTACTCAGATAAGACTATTTCCTATAGCAGTCTTCAAAGATTATGCTAATGCGATTGGTTCTATGATCTACGTGTCCACTCGGTAACATATTTTACACATTTAGTCTGATTATTTTAATTGCTCATTTCTCTATCAATATCAGTCTTTAAGAAATCCCATTCTCATCTATCACATAAATTAAAACAAGGATATAACGAACATAATAGCGGATTATGTCTTGTGATTACAAGAACAACTTAGTCTAATTTATCTAATGTACTTACATGGACTTTGAAATTCAATATCTATTCATTTCAAATTCTATTACATACCTCTGCAGGAGAGTGTCATATTTGAAACATCTCCATCATTCGATCATTTATGTTCATAATCTTAAGCTACATGAAATGCAAACTATTATCTATGGGTAAGCTTAAGTATCATGAGTCAAGGCTTCATCGTTCTACGTGTGCTTTCAAAGTAAATCAACTTTTTAAGCCAATTGTACTAAACCTACTAAAGCTAATAAGGTAACTGTCAACATTGTCTCTAATCCTGAAATAGCTTCAATGGAAACCACCTAAGCGTACGTTTAGTAAATTGAATATCACTTGTGCTATGCATATACTATTGCCCCCACTCGATCGAAAGATAAATAATATTACGCTTCCTCCGCCGCTTAATCTGGACCCATCTCATCCTCAAGGTTGCAAATTACAATGAAAGTTTTAGATAGCGAGTATCATCAATGCATCTTTTCATTCTACTCATCAATTCTTTAAACACTTTGACATCTTATTCAAGATCTCATTGACAATAATGCAATTGAGCTTCCTAGAGCCTATAACTATCCTACGTTCAGTTAACAAAAATCACAAGCTCAAGATCTTCGATAATCCTCTTCTAAATACATGACAAGATAAGCAGTTTACTCTTCAGCTAATTATACATATCATGCAATGTTCCCTCCTCCTTCATTAGATGTCTCTCAATTTTCTAGTTTGCTCATGCATTGATGACATCTCCACTGATTTATTTCATTCTCCGACTAACGACTATCACAATACATTATCTCTTCTAGGTTGCATTACATATCAATGCTTCTATCAGACCTCACATTATCAATGATATACCACTATCATTGATCCATCAATTTACATTTATGTGTGTATGCTCTATCGCACTTCTTGTTGCTATCGGACTATCTCTACTATTGCACATATTTCATATCCGATTTCTTAAATCATACGGTTATGTCAAGAGTCCAGTAACAATCTGGTCCTTTTATTCATGCTTGTGCCATTTCTTATGGCACCTTCAATCAAAGGGTGTGATACACTCTTAGGTATTCCCTAGGCTCCACATGTAACTCAAGCTATCATTTCCATGAATCATTTGTGTCTAAAGTTCATTCACAACAAGAAAGTCATTACTATGAACGATGTTCCCCCATACTACACCGTTGCCCATAACCTCCTCTTGAGGTTTTCATTGCACTTGTTAGAGATATCTATGTCCCATGCAACCTCCCAAAATATAAACCACTACTCTTCTCTTAGCTCACCTATTTGCACAAGACCTACTCGATCTCAGTCAGTCTATTCTAGTCCATCGCATCTAAGTCTAGGTCCACCACTCAAATAAGCTACTTCACATAGGTATACATCACCTCCTCGATTTTTCTTCACATAGGTGTTCATCGCCTCCGCGTTCTACTTTCACATAGGTATCCATTCACCTGATACATTCTACCAATCTCAGAGCATAGTCACATCACCTTTTCATTCTTCCGTAAGCACTGGGTTTCTGTCAGATCCGCATTATCCTCAATGGTCACTTTTGCACATAGGAATAATTTTCCTATACAATGTCTATCTGGCATACACTACCGATCATGGGGCATTGGTCATCATCCCTTCATATCTCCCCCTTTTAACATGGTGGACCCTCATGTGTCTCACATTTCTATTGATTTCACTTCATGCATTCATCATTTATTCTTGTGTGGCATTATGCTAATTATTCACATCTCCTGATACACTGGTTATGCATCTCATACTTCATGATGTACACACTCTCAATCTCATCCTTATGGTTCACACTTGAATGTTGAGGGCATAGTATACATTCATGAACCTCACATGTTACATACTTCACATATCACACATTCACCACATCTCTTGCTCGCAATGTCTATTACACATTATACATACTTTCTAGCATTTCACAACTCAATGTATTCATGACAAATTACAGTGTGCTCATTACCATATGACGCACTCTAGTTCTACAGTTCATACTCGAGTTTTGAGGGTTTCAAAAAAAAATAAGCCTGACCACACTCAAACAGTCACTCACACTCGATCACTCTCTATGCTCTACACTTTATCAATCATATCTTTCTAGTGACACAATTCAAACCATTTCTCGATGACAGTACACTCTTGTGTGCTATGGTTTATTCTTGACCAGTGAAGGTGGTATTTTATAAATTAATCTCATCCCATACACACTCCGTACACATTCACTTGGCAGGAAAATTCTTGGATCCTATCACACTCACACTACTATTTCATTCCATTTCATACTCACAACATACTGCATATCTTGGTTGATAGCATTGTTAATCTTGTTTACATTTTACTCGTTTTCATGTTACAATCTATTACTGACTATGTTAGACATATATATCGTATGCCATTTCATTTATACACAAGAAATTTCACTTGTATTCTAGTTGATGAAGGCATAACTTTACACAATATCGTTACATGCAACATGGTTGTTTGGTGAAACTTTAACTCTTACCAGTCCCATAATGGCTCCTGGGGGCATCTATTTTCGTACACAATCACAGGTGTTATTGTTTCGTTATATACTACTTTTTATTCTTTCATAGTATAGTACTTTGTATCAGATCATACACACATTGACAATACTTTTTATCTTTCTTAACATGCTAACAAGTGTTTCATGTGCACATATTTATCTTTGTAAGAACTATTTGCTACTATGGTTGTATGTTACATTCTTTGCAACTATTGTTCACTATTCTTCCATTGTTTGCGGGCTATTCCCTTCGTCTTGTGTGCACAGTATGTTATGCTTTTGGTCACTTTCATCCCTAATTCTCTTGCAACATTGTGAGTGATGTCCCATGTTTGACATTCAATTTTTATAGTTTGCATTGTCTTCTTACATATTAGCTTAAACATAATCTTCTTGTCTATTAGCTTACTTCTTGTCTTTTTATATGCGTATTTGTCTTTTTTTACACTAACACATATTGTTTACAACCACATTGTTTATGTGTGCCTTGGTTTTTACCAAGCATGCATTCCCTCCCCCTGGATTGGGAATCCATTCATTTTAGATCAACGTCTGGTCCTACTCATTTTGGACGTATAAATCCTTTTCATAGCGACGTACTTACGCACCCCAAACAAGGGGGGCATACATTGGGTGAATCAGTCACCCCATATCAATAGTACTACAATCATAGTTCATACCTACACAATATCAGACAAAGCACATGTATACAGTCTTAGTCAATGGCTTAGAATCATGACTTGGGTCCTCAACACAACACAGACACTAGTGCCCAGACATCCAGACACTAGCTTCTTGGGCTCCCCATAACCCTCCTTGGGATGCATATGACTAGAGGAGAATGTTACAGAACATTTTTCTCAGATCATCACATAGTTTTCAGTGAAGCTTACACAACGGATTTTTATAGGACAGACAGTCCTTCTAGCAATCCGGCATGCATGCACTACACTTTCTTTTTTATATATTTGCATTTGGATCAAAATTGTTTGAAACAGATCAGAAGGATTACACACCATCGGAAGTGGTGTATTCCGCATTTTGGGAAGTAGTCAATTGGATGGAGAATAACAATAGACATTTCTCCACTACACTTCTTCCTGTTCATGGCGTTATGATATCACCTAAAAAATGTCATTCTTCTACATCATTTTCAAAGGATCCTTTATATCACTTTCCACTCATCGCGGATCAGGGGCACATGTTCCTTTTCACATTTTATTTCATTACTTTTTTACATATTTCTTGATCGAATTTTTCATATACATATATTTGACTACTCTATTTTCTCTTTCTCTTTTGTAGGTTTTTCCTTATTAGAAAGCAACATTCACATTACTCAAACATCATCACAGCATAAAATGAAAAATCAACAATAGGGTACAATCATGACATATACACATATGCTCTCTCCCTAAGGTCATCATCATTATCATCACTTAGTGTTCACTTCCTCTTCTCTAGATTCTACGCTTCACATTTTTGTCACTCCACGCTTTTTGTTGTCTCCTATTAGCACGCTTTTACCATAGATCTACATGGTTATCAGGTACGCATCTCTTATCTACTTTATGTTATCGATCATTTTCTCAAAAAAATAAAGTGGGGATGAATGTAGCCACTAAATCATGCACTTTGAGTATCTATCTAGGTCCTCATCAAATACTACTATTCATATGCTTCCTAAGTAAGAAAAGTATTAATTGACCCATGTCTTTGTTCCTCTTTGCCTTGTTTTCTATTTCCTCTGTTGATCTTACAATCACTTGTACCCTAGTCTATATTTTCACACTTAAACTTCTAGTCACTCTGGCCATAAGCTCCCAGCCTGGATGCCAGCGCTAGGTGCTCCCATCACCTCTGTGGCGCCCCTGACCTATTTTTACTTTACTCACATGTTTTGGGGTCCTTTCTAGACATTTCAAAATCTTATATTTTTAGTAGTCATTCTTTTATTGGCTTAGTTAAAAAAATTCAAATAAAGGAATCATTTAAATATAAATTTATGTGACCATAATAAAAGAACCAAGCTCTAAGCATTAGCTATCACCACATAAGGTTACATCCAAAGGAATTATCAAGAGCTTTAAACCATCCATCTATCATCTAGAAAAGGGAAAGGGACTACATTATTCTACATACACTTCATACAAGGAGAAGTTCATTTTTTGATGCACACATCTATTTACATATTTTACATCTAGATAATTTCTCACTAACAAGTACAACACGCACAAGAGACACCAAGGGAAAAATATCTTCACACACACACATAGAACTATATAGGGTCTGAGATGTAGTGTATATGCTTGGTCATAAGTTCACTTGTGTGAGTATAGAGGATAGTCAAATCCCTCATTTGCATTATTTTATTTTTAGGATTTGATGTTCTTTTTATGGTTTTACATTTCATTTCTTCATTGCAGGTTATAAGAGACATTAGCAAACTTGATGCGATGTACTAGTGATAAGGAGCGAACAACAATGAATATCTTGTAAACCCTCCAAAGGATGTATTATGAGGTTATGAGTAGTCATAGGTGCCAAGAATAGGTTTGTAGTACCTGCAGACACCCCAGTCCAGGAAAATCTTGCGGTCATACAATTTCCTAAGGTTCACTGTGACACTTCTCTCCATATTTTTATCAATTCGTCACTTTGGAAAATCCTAGGATTATTAACGAATTAACTAAGTTCTCCTATTTTTTTTTTTCAACTAGGGTTTAATACATTTCATCTTATTTTTGATGGGTTAATTTTTGTATTTCATTGAATATATTAAGTTATGTTACATAATTAGTATTAGGCATCTATTTATTTCAATATTTTCCTAATAAAAAATCTATGAACTAAAGCTTGAGAAGAAAAAACTTTAAAACCATGAAAAGAATGCGTCCTTTAGGATTTATGAATTAATAGAATAATAAATAAATAAGGGGATGTGTTTATATGATAAATAATTTAATTTTATATGAAAATATAATATGAAAATGTACAAATGCAGATGAAGTGAAGTATCGATAATGAGAATTTTTTTTAAGATGAGAGGATCATAAATTATTGTGAACAAAGAAACATAATCATTTTATGCTTTAATAAAAACTATTTCCAATTGATACATTAAAAAAAAGGGGGTGGTTTTTTCCATGTAGATTATTGTGTAGGTTTTTATCTAATACATATGTGATCAAGTTTTCATAAGTAATGAATATATATTATATATTCAACATGGCATATCAATATGGAATTTGTAAGGTGTGTCGACAATATGAAAGAGAAAAAACTAGATAACGTTCAAGTAATGAATGATAAATCTAAAATAATAAAGAAGGGGAGAGAGAGGAGATAAAGAAAAAATAAATTCTATAGCGGTGAAGAGAAGTTTCTGGAGAGAATATAATATAATCCTATTCATACTAGATAATATAACATAGTAGAGGATTCAATATGAATAGAAATTTATGAAATAATTTTTTATTGTTATCCTCTTGATAAATCAACCTATGAGATAAATATAAAAAAAATATTTCTCTTGAATCCTCATGTAGAAAAATCCTATGTGTGGAATGACCTCTCATAATTTATAATGATATGAACTAGTATTGGTGAAGTAATGGGTGGAACAACTATTTGAATCCAAGGTGCTTATAACATTATTTGGAGCATGAACTTATAACTATTCTTCAAAGGTAGAATTGTGCATATGTGTGAAACAAAGGATTATAATTATTAAATTTATGAATTCCTAAGGAATATATCTCAATGGTCAACACCATATAACCTAGGAACACATGGACTTTCATAAAAAATAAATTTGAATCCTTCAAAGGTAAGAGGTTATGAATTAAATGTGGAAGTTCCACTTTCATAAATTAGTTGACTTTCGTCATCAATAAGTTACTTTAAATATGGATTAATCAATTAAATTCAATTAAGTGACCATTCTATGTATAGGGATCCTATGTTTAAATTTATATTCAGTTGTCACATGCCATTGCAAGCCTATAAGTATAGAAATCATATTGGGTTGGGGAGGAAACTACATCTTGAATTTTAGACTCATGAAATTTAGTGAAGGAACACTTTTCCTTAGCTAGATAAAATCAAATTTAGTATGTATTGTTGTAACTCAAAGTTACCACTAAAATATTATGGGCTTGCGAAGAGTATAGTATCCACCATTCTATATTTTATAATATTTTGAGAAACTACTATAATAATTATGTTTATTAAACTATTTCAATAAGATGGAATTGTGTATCACTTCACTGCTTGGTGTGGAATTCCTTCATTGGAGACCCATATCTTACTGCATCATAATTTTTCCTTAATATTTCTTAAACTATATAAAATAATATTGGAAGAGGATTACTATACAACAAATTTGATAACATATCCCTTTGAGTTGATACATTCGTAGGTAAACTCGTGATTCAATTATTTTCAATTTGGTTAATGATATTATGAAACACAATATACAAATTTTTTATACAAGTTCTAGATATGATTCCATTATTATCATATAAATAGTAAATGACAAATAACTTGGTAAAAAATTGAAAGTATTATAAATTCTAAGAGAAATGTCTACTAGGGAACACTTAGTCACTCATGCCACTATATTTATTCCTAAAAATGGACTAAAAATGGAGATATGTTTGTCTTAACTATATTATAACATTAATTTATTCACATAAATGTCCTCAAAATAAATTATTATACTTTAAATTTTGAAATAAAGAAAGAACATGATGAAGTAATATCATTTCCAATTGAGTGACATACTAATGATGAATTAGAAAATACCCAAACCAATATTTATTTCTGACGTATTTCATAAATTAATACACAATAAACACTAAGGTACATCGTATTAAGTTTTTTTCGCACCTCACCATATCACTATATTATTAACTTCTCCTATGAGTTCCCTATATATATATAGATTTTACAACCCCAACACACACCACACACACACACACACACACACACACACACACACAAACACGTATATGAGTGTATAATGGGAGAAAACCATCTATATATCATTATTCTAGTTTACCGTTAGTGTGTAGTATATATATATATATTATGATATATTATATATATATATATATATATATATATATATTTAAATATATCTGTGGTTTTATTCCAATAAAAAAAAACTCACATTGTTTTGAATAATTTTTTTGGGGAAAAAATGATAAATTCTTAGAAGTTTTATCAAGATCATGCCCTAATCTATATATACAATGGCTATAGCCCAACATTCCTATTGGCTTCCTCTTCTTGATGGAAGGTTAGAAATATATCCTTATGCAAAAGGTATTGTTATCTCTTGAAAGCGCACCCCTGTAGAGAGATGGCTGCAGGTTTTCTAAGCTTACAAAATTTGATCTCTCTTTCGTAGATTCAATGGAAACACCTCAAGTGTGTGGGTGTACCTATTTTGAGGTGAGTATCTGGTATCAAGGTTGGTTCCCTTGTTGATGTATCCTAATTGATTTTGGGGTTTAAGGAGAAAGATGACCATAAAATAATTGAAACTAAGGTGATACACCAAATTTGTATGAAGGCTTTGACCGAGTATATGCAAAAATGATATGTGAAAGGATTCTTGATGCACAAACCAACAATTCTTCTGTAGAATGTTAAGGGAAAAAAAATTTGAGGTATTAAGGGAGATTATCACAAACTAATACTGCTAAGTTAAACATGCACATTAATATCATGCAAAAATTACTAAATTTGCAACAAGGTAAGATGATTAATCAGGGAATTTGCATTCACAAGACCTAATAGAAACATACACAAGACTGCAAATAATCGTGAAGGCAAAAAATACTTCACACTCAGATGGAAAAGCTGGAAATAAATCTTCAGTACTCTATATCCAGAAAGTCCTCCTTTGTGCTTTGCAAAGGCCACACAATATATAGAAAATAAAAATTTACCCTCTTCCTAAAAATAGCCTAAGGCTTGTACTCGCCCATGCATCTTATTTTCATACTTTATTTACTAATAGATAAATGAATAAAATAGAGCATGCAATTACAAATAGGAATTAATAGCCTTAATTACAATAGAGTCAACTGAAGTTGATTGTTCTCATTGTTAAGAAAACAAGGGTGAATAATTTTCTAATAATAAGCTTTCTTGTTGGACAAGTCTCTTTCCTTGAACATGAAACTTTGTCTCCTTTTCTATTCTGCCCTATTATGAAGCATGCGAAAATAAACTCCCTGTGCATGAGTAAAATAATTATAATAATTACGATATTTGGAAAATAAACATCCATTGTGGGGACCACTCACCCATGTGCACATGCTCTAATATTGACATCTCTTTTGTTTCTAATGGTCACAAAGGGTGACATTCTGCAAAATCATCCCTAGCTCCTTCTGTAGTGGGGACACTTTTTGAACTTCACCATGATCTCCATTTGGTTTGGGGACCACCCTTGTGAACTTAGCATATTATTGTGTCTAGATGTACACGGGGGGGTCCACTTGTAAAACATGCATAATATATAGTTTCCACCCTATAGTTATCATCCTTCACATTATTCGAATAACAAGGTTGGAAATACCTTTTATTTGATTATTGCATAAATGATTTGGTCGGCTTTTGTATATTGGGAACTCAGACTAATGTTGATCTTTTTGACACTTTGAAAGGAATGATTTTGTTTTAATCATGGGCTGGCCCCTTTTGCATGATGACTCACCCCTCCACATGCCTTTTGGTGGTATTCTAATCTGGATTGATTTTGCTTTGAAAACCAGTGATGATCTTGGGTTGTTGTTTTCTATCCTTTTCATCTTCTGTCATCATTCTAGAACATGCGATTAGGGTTTTTAAATTGTCGTAATTAATATGGCCAGTGACATCTTGATCATGGTGATTTTCTTCAAATTTTGAGGATCATTTTTCAGCCTTTGATCTTTGCATGGCCGGATCTTTTCCATTTAACCATTAACTCAAGTTGAGTTAGGTTTTTCCAAGCTCAGGTGGGTGAGTTAAAAACAACTCAAACTCCACCATTTGGTCATTTCACACTGCTCGCCGAGAGAAGCAATGCCCTGGAATTTTTTTTAATTGAGCCATTTTTTCGGTTGAATTTCGGTCTATATTATTTGGGCCTCTGCGAGTTCTTTGGAGGGATTCCACAATTGATGGAATTTGAACTCTTGGTTCCACCTTCTGTGTTGGGCTTGAACTCAGTTATGTCTGATTCACCATTGTCCTGAGGTTTCATTTGGTTTTTGTGTTACTTCTTGGATGGCTTCCATGGTGGTGAGAGATTTGAGCTCAGTTTCTATATTATTCTTTGGTTGCTGCCAGTGTTAGGTTTTTTCGAGCTCATTTTATTTGAATATTCTTTGGGTTGTTCATTTTATTTGAGATTCCTACAACTCTATTGGTTGTCATGAATGCATGAAAGGGTAATCCATTTTCTCTTGAACTGAAAATGATTCATTCTTATCTATTGATGTGACACTGATACTTATTTATGTGCTTGCATTTTCTAGATTTTGTGGCTCGGTTTGGTTTTTTTTCGAGTGAAAAACCTGGTTATCGGTTTTCTCCTCTTTATCCCTAAAATTTATCATCCTCGAGGGTTTCTCAACTCCAATTTTAATCAGTGATTTCTTCTTTCATACTCTGATTCTTGATGCCTATTAATGTTTTTTGATAAAGACAGGATATGTACCCTTTTTCTCTATACTGTAACTTGAAAGTGATTTCAATGGGAATGATTTTTTTTGAAAAACTTGAATTTTCTCTTAACTGAGATATGTATATGCATTTTTATTCAAATATCTTCTAATTTGAGTTTTTGTCTGAATACTAAATGGGTATCCCTATTGCTGAAACTCTCTAGATCTTAAGTTTATTTATGTGGGTATTATGATTTTTCCTTTGAGGAGTTCCTTTCTATTCTAAATGTGCTTTAATTGTATTATTCCAGCCATTAATCTTATACGGGTTCCATGTTCTCTGATTCAAAGTTTGTTCTTGGTCAATCCTTGAGCCTTTCTGACATATATGATTTTTTTCAGGGTCAGAGCCATCCGGTTCGTGAGGAGCTATGATGTGCCTGATGTGCATTCCATCTGATTTGTACTGTAAGAGGGGATCTAATGACTTGACAATGACCTGATATATTTTGATCTTGCTCTCTATTTCATTTAAATATGGCCACAATTGATCGTGAATAATTTGGAGAAGCTCTGACCATCTATGGGTTATCATGCTCAAATCGTGACGACTCTCTATGAAGGGGTTTCTATGTTCCAAGACATTCACTCGCATTTGTTGAATCTCCTATTAGAGATTTTCCTGGACGTTTGTTCTGGGCTATTTTTATAGAATTTCAAGTCTTGTTCCTGTGCATGTTAACCTGGAGATTTTGCATCATATAGTTAGTCTTCATGTGGGTTTCTATTCTATTTTTCTCAGTTGGTTCCACCTTTTGAATTGATCCCCTTGTAACCTGTAGTATGCAACTGGGCTTTCTAGAAATGAAAAGTAGTTTTTTTAATCCTTTTCTAATACGTTTTCAGGGCATAACCCTGATTTAAATGCTTTTTTGAAAAATAGTACCTTGTTTCTTTTACTTAGATGTTTTCCTTCCTTTATAGTAACATTTCTGACCATGTTAGAAAATCTTAAATGTTGATTTTCATGGCAAATCCTGACAATTTTTTTCCCAGAATTCTCTCTTCCTACCCTTTTCAGCTATAGGAATTGTATTTTCTGATTCAGAATACAAAATATAACACTGTCTATTGAAGCTGATTTGGTAGCCTAAAATTGAAACATTATATCTGTTTATCTTGATCAGGCATGTTTTTCTGCTTTTCTATATCACTTAATTGATTTAAATAATTCTTTTAAAGCATGTCGTAGATAAAAAAACATGATGAGAACATCGAAATGTCCATTTTACATGGGGAAGCCTATCAAAATTATCCAGAACCTTATTTCAGTCTTTTCAGTTGTACCCCTTTCTTTTTAGCTAACTTAACTTCTTGAAATCTGATCTTCCTTTTTAGTTAAAGCTGAAACATGTACTTCTATTTGCCATTCCCTCTTCAATACTATAACTTTGCCCATTTGTCGAAAATATTGAGTTTGAGTTACATTAATCCTTCTTTCAGTCTATACTTATGACTTGTCTATTCCTTCTTGGTTGCAACCTATACCTGCACAGTTAAGAAAATAGCTAGAAAATACTTAGGATTTTTAGTCTTTCTTGATCCATGTTTCTTCTTTTATTTTCTCTTTCTTATTCTTCTGAGTGAGTAGAGCATGTATGCAGTCTAATATTCAGTAAATTATATTTCTATTTTGAAGAGATTCATATGCATGAACTAGGACAGTAAGGAATATGAATTGATCTCTAAGCTCGTAACTGACAGTTCATCTTTCTAATTTCAGGTATAGTGACTTCTACAATGAATATGAAGAAGGAAAAATATGGGATGGAGCTACTCTGAACAACAAGAAAACCCCAAGGCAATGACGGGTTCACTCATATTCCTTACTTATTTTTCCATTCATGTGTACCTCTTATTTCAGTAGATGTACTTTACTTTATAGTTACATCCCACGGCTTGTGTGGGAACTTTTGAAATTCTCCTTATGAATAAAATATTGAATTCTGTAAATGAGTTGTATATTTCTTTCTTGCATTTTAGCTTTCTGTTTGGATTGTATAATGAACTAAACAACTCAGTCATATAATTGAATGTCTTAATTATGAAGGAAATAGCATTAATGAGAACCACATGACAATTTGATGAAAAGAGGATTTATAATTCCCAATTGGTGCCACCTTTGTAGGAATAACTATGAAGACATTAGCCATCTGTTCATACATTGTGATTATGCCTTTAGAGCTTGGAACTTTTCCTTTCCAAATTTGAAGCTCTCTGGGTGATGCCGGAGGATCTTATTCGCTATGGAATCAATGGAACCCACATTCAGACATTGTGCTATCAAAAGAATCTGGAAATTTAGCCATCCCGCATTTAATTTGGAGGATCTTGGAAGGATAGAAATAATATCATTTTAGAAATAAGAAGCAGAATTTTAAATTCACTACTGGCAAGATCTCCCAAGGCATCAAAGAGGACATGCCAGATTTAAACCTCCCAAGAACAATTGTTACCCTAAAAAATGAAAAGCAACCTCTTATCAAATGGCAGATCGGAATTGGGAGCAACCCCGGGAATAGTGTGGATAGATCTTTGGTTAAATGGCATCCCCATGAATCCAATTGGTTCAGCTGAACTTGATGGAGCCTCTAAGGGGAAACCCTGGAACAGCAGCTGGAGGAGGAGCAATACGGGGACCATAAAGGTAATTTGATTGCTGCATAGCTGGAAAAATGGGAATCCAAACCAATCATTTTGCAGAAGCTTATCTGCCTCTAGGGATTGAGAGTTGCATGGGCACAAATATCCAGAACCTCATTGTTGAAGGGGACTCCTTAATATTATTAAACTGCTTAATCGTCCTCTTCTCCTAGCTGGAATTCAAAGATTGTATCTCTGAATCCATAAGCATCAGTCATACTTCAACAGCATCAGAATCATACATACTTACAGGGAGGGAAAAGCAAGTTGGCCGATGCATTGGCCAATTATGGAGTAATATAAATTTCACTATTTGGGATAATGATAGTATTCCTAATCAACTTCACAACAGCATACATGCGGACCTTCACACGCAAACAATCTCTAGAGATATGCCTAACATTTGGAGGAATTCCATAAATTCTTCCACATGTGTTGTTTTAATTTATTTGGCGTGGCAAATTGATATCTACTTCCAGATGATAGCAAGATTTTGTGTAGGGACTTCAAGTGGATTTGTCTAAATTAAAAACAGCGCACGCGGGAGGTACAATAGCTGTTGATATTCGGATGCCAAGCTCCCACGAAAATTGAAGATAACTAAAAGGTGAAAGCTGACAGGGAAAGGGTTTCACGCACGAATCACGCAGGCTCAGATCGACAATCATAAAGCCGTCGTGGGAGGACCAATGATACAGTTCCCATTTTATGCGACCCCGCAACAGTGAGACGAACCACTCTCCAATGGCCCACAAGGGTATCTGGAAATTGTCTGTAAACAGCACATCACTTGTGAAGAGGGAGGGCCTCCTTACCAGAGTGAGTAGTGCGCGGACCCTGACTGGAAGAAAAACTGAAGCTCTGGCAAAAATCTTAGCAGCGGAGGATTCACCAACTTGTGGCAAGGGTGTCAAGGACAATGAATTCATCAAAGATCTCTGTTCACTTGGCCAAGGAGTGGAATGACCCCCGAGGACGTCGACATGGGGGTAGAAAATTTATCAGAGGAAACTCATAGCACGAGCGACTGCCTCAGCTTGGAAGGATAAGCATCTTCAAACGAGGGTTATCAAAGAGGTTGAAGAGAGAGCAGATTTGTGGAGGAGGAGGAGAAGTTACTATTCAAACCCGGCGGTCTAGTGTTAGCTCAATCATCTCCGTTATGATGAAGTCACCAGAATGATGATTCGCTTTCATAATCATTGGAAGCGGTTGTTACTGTCCCTGCCAAGAACTTGTCTTTTGAATCATTTCGTAGAGGTAGCGGGTTTGCTTACTCCCTATCTGTTAAACTCTCTTGGAGCGCTCCATTTTGGAGTTAAAGAAGCATCCCGGGCGTTCCCTGACGACAATCGTGGTCCAACACAATCGTCACATGACCTTCAAGATCATCTTAGAGATTTTGGTATGTGGCAATGGTTATTTTGTTTAGATGATTATACCTCTCTTAGATAAACTCTTTCTTATGCATTCTCATGATTATCTAATGCGTTGGTCTATGATCTACCTGTCCACTCAATGCATATTTTTATGTATTTATCTAATGATTTTTTTTTTTTTTTATCACTTAATTCTCAATTTATATCGTCTCTAATTATCGTATCCTCAAATCGATAAATTAAACAACATCTAATGAACATATAAAAGATTATGTCTTGCATTCCAAGAATAAATTAAGTTTAAGATATCTAATGTGCTCATGGACTCTGAGCTTCAAGATCTTTTTTTCGATATTTTTTCCTCCCCTTACGGAGTTTTTATCTTTCACAGACCCTTTCATCATTCAATCAATTTTTTTCACACTCTTAGATATGTAAATGAAACTATTATCTATAGGAAATATTAAGTATCATGATCAAGGTTCTCGCCTACGTGTTTTTCAAAGAAAAATCAATTTTAAACCATTGTCAACTACCAAAGATAAAGTACTATTAACATTGTCTTTAATAATACTAGTTTAATGGAAATCACCTAAGCATACAATACAAAATTGAATATCCTTCGCATCTTCTCTTGCAACAACTTATCGAAAGTATATATTTTAAACAATTTATCCTCCACTCAATATGGACTATCTTGTCCAAAATGGCACAATTAACAATAAAAATTTTGGATGCGATGATCATAAATGTTCAACATTCGACAATTTATGCTTTAAAACCGTTAAGTTATTGAATATCTTATTAAAAACAATTCAATTTACGTTCCCGAGCTAACAACCTTCTTTTCAACAATCAATGAAATCACAAGCTCAAAATCGTCAATAATACTTTTTTTGAAACATGTCAAGAAAGAAGCTGACTCCTTCAGCAAATCCTACTATCACAAAGTTCCTCCTCACACATTAGGGGCTCTGATGTTAGAGGTGCTCATAAAAAAGCTGAGACATCTCCTCTGATCATTACTTTCCTCTGAAACACATCATGTGCAATTCTTCTAGGTGCTTAAACAAATCATTTCTTCTATTTTTGGATCTGTTCTATTGAAACCCATTATCAATTCTCCATCATTTTACATTAGGGCATGTTTTATAATTGCACTTCTTTTTGCTATCGGATTTCTACTCTTCAAATTCATTACCGATTCCTAAATCATACGTTTTCGTTACGATTTCTCAGTCACATCAATCCTCCCTCTTATCATGATTTTTCCTTTTCTTGGTTGCATGCAGCACCATCCATTGAGGCTGTGACATACTCTTAGGGATCATCCCTTGGCTCCATGTAACTTAGGATATCATCTCCATTAATCATTTTTGTCTAAATTTCATTCATAATAAGGACCTTTATCACCATCAATGGTGTTCTGCCATCTAAAAAACCATGGCCCCAAACCTACTCTTTAGGGTGACATTCGCACTTGTTGAATATATACATCCCAGGACCCTCAAAAATATAAATCTCTATTTTCTCCTGATCTCACCTATGCCCCACATGTCCTACACGGTCTTAGTGGTTTTCTAGTCCATCACAACTAGTAGGTCCCGCACCTCACACATAACTCCTTCCATTGGTATCCAATCCGTCCTAATTTTTCTTTCTCACATTTGTGTCCATCACCTCTGCATTCTACTTCACATAGGTTTCCATCACCT
This sequence comes from Taxus chinensis, assembly GCA_019776745.2. Taxonomy (NCBI): domain Eukaryota; kingdom Viridiplantae; phylum Streptophyta; class Pinopsida; order Cupressales; family Taxaceae; genus Taxus; species Taxus chinensis. Next base: position 702,198,255 of record CM034146.1, on the reverse strand, counting down.
CCACATTCTACTTCACATAGGTGTCCATCACCTTTTCATTCTTCTTCACATAGGTTTCTGTCACATCCGCATTATCCTCAATGGTCACTTGCACATAGGAATAATTTTCCTATACAATGTCTATCTCATACACTACCGATCATAGAGCATGGTCACATGCCTTCATATTCACAAGAATCACATGGTGGACCCTCATCTCTCACTTTCTTTGAATAACATAATCATTATCATATAGTTAGGGGGGCATTATGCTAATTATTCCCCCCTCCTATCATTTTTATGCCTCTCACACTTCATGTTTAAACTCTCAATCTCATCCTTTGATTCACACTTGAATATTAAGGGCATACTATACACATGATCCTCACATGTTACAAACTTCACATATCACACATTCACCACATCTCTTGCTCTCAATGTCTATTACACATTATACATACTACACATTTCACACTCAATGTATTCATGACATATTACAGTGTGCTCATTACCATATGATGCACTCTATTTTTGGGGTGCATATTCAACTATTGAGGGTTTCAAAAAAAATAAGCCTTACCACACTCAAACAGTCACTCAATGGTACTCTCTGTGCTCTACACTTTAACAATCATATATTTGTAGTGAACATTAAAATAATTTTTTGATAACGTAACCTTGTGCTATAGTTCATTCTTGACTATTGAGGTGGCATGTATAATGAACCTTATCACATGCATACTCATTCAAATTCACTTGGCAGGCACGTGGATCCTATCACAATCATACTGTATTCCATTCCATCTCATCCATAAAATATTATATATTTTGATCGCATTTAATATTGCTTGCATTTACTCGTTGCATTTACAATCTATTACACATGCTAGTCAGATAATTTATATGTCATTCAATTTCCTTCTAGTTATGATAAAATAACCTACAAATATCTTTACAGGTAGCATGGATACCTTTGGTGAACTACCTATTACTAGTCCCATAATGGATCCTTGAGGAATCCACTTTCATACACAATACATGTGATATTATTTTATTTTTCATAGCAGATTACTATATCGGATTAGACACGCTTTGAAATAATTTTTATCTTTCTAACATCCTAATGGGTGCTGCATGTGTACAATTTTCTTTCTAGGTCTATTTTCTTCCATGGTTGTCTGATACATTCCTTGCAAACTATTTTCTCTTTTCTTCCATTGTTTGCGGGATTTTCCCTTTGTATTGTGTACACAGTATTTTATTTTAGATATATCATCCTTACGTGTCTTGCAACATTGTGAGTGATGTCCCATGTTTTTCATTCACTTCTTATGGTTTACACTGTCTTCTTACATATTAGCTTAAACATAATCTTCTTGTCTATTAGCTTACATCTTGTCTTTTATATGCATATCTGTCTTGTTTGCACTAGAATTTGTTTACAACCACTTTGTTCATGTGTGCATTAGTTTATAACAAGCATGCTTTGTCTGCCATGGAGGGCATCCATTCATTTTAGGAGTTATTACTCATTTTGGACGTATAATCCTTAATGAAACTACATGCACCCCAAATTAGGAAGAATTTATTGGGTGAATCATTCACCCCATATAAAAAATCTAGAGTAACAGTTCAACAAAAATTCAACATAGTGTTCAGTCTCATCAATGGCCCAGATCATGACCTAGGTCCTTAGCATGACATAGATACCAGTGCCGAGACATAGATAGTAGCTCTTGGGTGCCCATGACCCTTTTCGGATGCCTCTCACTAGGGGAAATTACAGAACATTTTTTAGTTCATCACAATTTTTGGAAGCTTACACAACGGATTTTATAGGACAGACAATTCTTCAGCACTCGGCGTGTAAGCACTACACTTTCTTTTGTAATTTTGATTTGGATCAAAATTGTTTGAAACAGATCAAATGTTTACACACCATCTGCAGTGGTGTTCCGCATTATGGGAAGCACTTAATGGTTAGAGGATGAATTTTTTTTTTTTCACTACCCTTCTTCTGTTCTTGGCGTTAGATAGCCAAAAAATGTGTTCTTCTACATCATATAAAAAGGATCCTTTCTACACTTTTTAGTCATCATGGATCAGATGCACATGTTCCTTTTTCATTTTATTTCATATTTTTACACATTTTGATCATATACATGTGCTTACAGGACTACTTATTTTCTCTTCTCTTTTGCAGGTCCGTCTTTATGGGAAGCAGTAGTCACATCACTCAGATATCATCACAGCATAAAAAAAAAATCAACAATAGGTACAATCATGACATCTACACATATGCTCTCTCCCTAAGGTCATCATCATTATCATCACTTATTTTTCACTTCCTCTTCTCTAGTTTCCATTCTTCACATTTTTATCACTTCATAATTTTCCTTGTTTATTAGCATTTTTTTGCCATCGATCTACATGGTTATCATGTATGCATCTCTTATCTACTTTATGTTATCGATCATTTTCTCAAAAAAATAAAGTGGGGATGAATGTAGCCACTAAATCATGCACTTTGAGTATCTATCTAGTCCTCATCACATACTACTATTCATATGCTTCCTAAGTAAGAAAAGTATTAATTGACCCATGTCTTTGTTCCTCTTTGCTTGTTTTCTATTTCCTCTGTTGATCTTACAATCCTTGTACCCTAGTCTATATTTTCACACTTAAACTTCTATCACTCTGGCCATAAGCTCCCAGCCTGGATGCCAGCGCTAGGTGCTCCCATCACCTCTGTGCGCCCCTGACCTATTTTTACTTTACTCACATGTTTTGGGTCCTTTCTAGACATTTCAAAATCTTATATTTTTAGTAGTCATTCTTTTATGGCTTAGTTAAAAAAATTCAAATAAAGGAATCATTTAAATATAAATTTATGTGACCATAATAAAGAACCAAGCTCTAAGCATTAGCTATCACCACATAAGGTTACATCCAAAGGAATTATCAAGAGCTTTAAACCATCCATCTATCATCTAGAAAAGGGAAAGGGACTACATTATTCTACATACACTTCATACAAGGAGAAGTTCATTTTTTGATGCACACATCTATTTACATATTTTACATCTAGATAATTTCTCACTAACAAGTACAACACGCACAAGAGACACCAAGGGAAAAATATCTTCACACACACACATAGAACTATATAGGGTCTGAGATGTAGTGTAATGCTTGGTCATAAGTTCACTTGTGTGAGTATAGAGGATAGTCAAATCCCTCATTTGCATTATTTTATTTTTAGGATTTGATGTTCTTTTTATGGTTTTACATTTCATTTCTTCATTGCAGGTTATAAGAGACATTAGCAAACTTGATGCGATGTACTAGTGATAAGGAGCGAACAACAATGAATATCTTGTAACCCTCCAAAGGATGTATTATGAGGTTATGAGTAGTCATAGGTGCCAAGAATAGGTTTGTAGTACCTGCAGACACCCCAGTCCAGGAAAATCTTGCGGTCATACAATTTCCTAAGGTTCACTGTGACACTTCTCTCCATATTTTTATCAATTCGTCACTTTGGAAAATCCTAGGATTATTAACGAATTAACTAAGTTCTCCTATTTTTTTTTTCAACTAGGGTTTAATACATTTCATCTTATTTTTGATGGGTTAATTTTTGTATTTCATTGAATATATTAAGTTATGTTACATAATTAGTATTAGGCATCTATTTATTTCAATATTTTCCTAATAAAAAATCTATGAACTAAAGCTTGAGAAGAAAAAACTTTAAAACCATGAAAAGAATGCGTCCTTTAGGATTTATGAATTAATAGAATAATAAATAAATAAGGGGATGTGTTTATATGATAAATAATTTAATTTTATATGAAAATATAATATGAAAATGTACAAATGCAGATGAAGTGAAGTATCGATAATGAGAATTTTTTTTAAGATGAGAGGATCATAAATTATTGTGAACAAAGAAACATAATCATTTTATGCTTTAATAAAAAACTATTTCCAATTGATACATTAAAAAAAAGGGGGGTTTTTTCCATGTAGATTATTGTGTAGGTTTTTATCTAATACATATGTGATCAAGTTTTCATAAGTAATGAATATATATTATATATTCAACATGGCATATCAATATGGAATTTGTAAGGTGTGTCGACAATATGAAAGAGAAAAACTAGATAACGTTCAAGTAATGAATGATAAATCTAAAATAATAAAGAAGGGGAGAGAGAGGAGATAAAGAAAAAAATAAATTCTATAGCGGTGAAGAGAAGTTCTTGGAGAGAATATAATATAATCCTTATCATACTAGATAATATAACATAGTAGAGGATTCAATATGAATAGAAATTTATGAAATAATTTTTTATTGTTATCCTCTTGATAAAATCAACCTATGAGATAAATATAAAAAAAATATTTCTCTTGAATCCTCATGTAGAAAAATCCTATGTGTGGAATGACCTCTCATAATTTATAATGATATGAACTAGTATTGGTGAAGTAATGGGTGGAACAACTATTTGAATCCAAGGTGCTTATAACATTATTTGGAGCATGAACTTATAACTATTCTTCAAAGGTAGAATTGTGCATATGTGTGAAACAAAGGATTATAATTATTAAATTTATGAATTCCTAAGGAATATATCTCAATGGTCAACACCATATAACCTAGGAACACATGGACTTTCATAAAAAATAAATTTGAATCCTTCAAAGGTAAGAGGTTATGAATTAAATGTGGAAGTTCCACTTTCATAAATTAGTTGACTTTCGTCATCAATAAGTTACTTTAAATATGGATTAATCAATTAAATTCAATTAAGTGACCATTCTATGTATAGGGATCCTATGTTTAAATTTATATTCAGTTGTCACATGCCATTGCAAGCCTATAAGTATAGAAATCATATTGGGTTGGGGAAACTACATCTTGAATTTTAGACTCATGAAATTTAGTGAAGGAACACTTTTCCTTAGCTAGATAAAATCAAATTTAGTATGTATTGTTGTAACTCAAAGTTACCACTAAAATATTATGGGTTGCGAAGAGTATAGTATCAACCATTCTATATTTTATAATATTTTGAGAAACTAATATAATAATTATGTTTATTAAACTATTTCAATAAGATGGAATTGTGTATCACTTCACTGCTTGGTTGTGGAATTCCTTCATTGGAGACCCATATCTTTACTGCATCATAATTTTTCCTTAATATTTCTTAAACTATATAAAATAATATTGGAAGAGGATTACTATACAACAAATTTGATAACATATCCCTTTGAGTTGATACATTCGTAGGTAAACTCGTGATTCAATTATTTTCAATTTGGTTAATGATATTATGAAACACAATATACAAATTTTTTATACAAGTTCTAGATATGATTCCATTATTATCATATAAATAGTAAATGACAAATAACTTGGTAAAAAATTGAAGTAATTATAAATTCTAAGAGAAATGTCTACTAGGGAACACTTAGTCACTCATGCCACTATATTTATTCCTAAAAATGGACTAAAAATTGGAGATATGTTTGTCTTAACTATATTATAACATTAATTTATTCACATAAATGTCCTCAAAATAAATTATTATACTTTAAATTTTTGAATAAAGAAGAACATGATGAAGTAATATCATTTCCAATTGAGTGACATACTAATGATGAATTAGAAACTACCAAACCAAATATTTATTTCTGACGTATTTCATAAATTAATACACAATAAACACTAAGGTACATCGTATTAAGTTTTTTTCGCACCTCACCATATCACTATATTATTAACTTCTCCTATGAGTTCCCTATATATATATAGATTTTACAACCCCAACACACACACACACACACACACACACACACACACACACACACACACACACACACACACACACACACACACACACACACACAAACACGTATATGATTGTATAATGGGAGAAAACCATCTATATATCATTATTCTAGTTTACCGTTAGTGTGAGAAAACCATGTGTATATATATATATATATATATATATATATATATATATATATATATTTAAATATATCTGTGGTTTTATTCCAATAAAAAAAAAACTCACATTGTTTTTGAATAATTTTTTTGGGGAAAAAATGATAAATTCTTAGAAGTTTTATCAAGATCATGCCCTAATCTATATATACAATGGCTTATAGCCCAACATTCCTATTGGCTTCCTCTTCTTGATGGAAGGTTAGAAATATATCCTTATGCAAAAGGTATTGTTATCTCTTGAAAGCGCACCCTGTAGAGAGATGGCTGCAGGTTTTCTAAGCTTACAAAATTTGATCTCTCTTTCGTAGATTCAATGGAAACACCTCAAGTGTGTGGGTGTACCTATTTTGAGGTGAGTATCTGGTATCAAGGTTGGTTCCTTGTTGATGTATCCTAAATTGATTTTTGGGGTTTAAGGAGAAAAGATGACCATAAAATAATTGAAACTAAGGTGATACACCAAATTTGTATGAAGGCTTTGACCGAGTATATGCAAAAATGATATGTGAAAGGATTCTTGATGCACAAACCAACAATTCTTCTGTAGAATGTTAAGGGAAAAAAAATTTGAGGTATTAAGGGAGATTATCACAAAAATACTGCTAAGTTAAACATGCACATTAATATCATGCAAAAATTACTAAATTTTGCAACAAGGTAAGATGATTAATCAGGGAATTTGCATTCACAAGACTAATAGAAACATACACAAGACTGCAAATAATCGTGAAGGCAAAAAATACTTCACACTCAGATGGAAAAGCTGGAAATAAATCTTCAGTACTCATATATCCAGAAAGTCCTCCTTTGTGCTTTGCAAAGGCACACAATATATAGAAAAATAAAAATTTACCCTCTTCCTAAAAATAGCCTAAGGCTTGTACTCGCCCATGCATCTTATTTTCATACTTTATTTACTAATAGATAAATGAATAAAATAGAGCATGCAATTACAAATAGGAATTAATAGCCTTAATTACAATAGAGTCAAACTGAAGTTGATTGTTCTATTTTTAAGAAAACAAGGGTGAATAATTTTCTAATAATAAGCTTTCTTGTTGGACAAGTCTCTTTCCTTGAACATGAAACTTTGTCTCCTTTTCTATTCTGCCCTATTATGAAGCATGCGAAAATAAACTCCCTGTGCATGAGTAAAATAATTATAATAATTACGATATTTGGAAAAATAAACATCCATTGTGGGGACCACTCACCCATGTGCACATGCTCTAATATTGACATCTCTTTTGTTTCTAATGGTCACAAAGGTGACATTCTGCAAATCATCCCTAGCTCCTTCTGTAGTGGGGACCACTTTTGAACTTCACCATGATCTCCATTTGGTTTGGGGACCACCCTTGTGAACTTAGCATATTATTGTGTCTAGATGTACACGGGGGGTCACTTTGTAAAACATGCTATAATATATAGTTTCCACCCTATAGTTATCATCCTTCACATTATTCGAATAAAAAAGGTTGGAAATACCTTTTATTTGATTATTGCATAAATGATTTGGTCGGCTTTTGGTATATTGGGAACTCAGACTATAGTTGATCTTTTTGACACTTTGAAAGGAATGATTTTGTTTTAATCATGGGCTGGCCCCTTTTGCATGATGACTCACCCCTCCACATGCCTTTTTGGTGGTATTCTAATCTGGATTGATTTTGCTTTGAAAACCAGTGATGATCTTGGGTTGTTGTTTTCTATCCTTTTCATCTTCTTTCATCATTCTCAAACATGCGATTAGGGTTTTAAATGTCGTAATTAATATGGCCAGTGACATCTTGATCATGGTGATTTTCTTCAAATTTTGAGGATCATTTTCAGCCTTTGATCTTTGCATGGCCTGATCTTTTCCATTTAACCATTAACTCAAGTTGAGTTAGGTTTTTCCAAGCTCAGGTGGGTGAGTTAAAACAACTCAAACTCCACCATTTTGGTCATTTCACACTGCTCGCCGAGAGAAGCAATGCCCTGGAAATTTTTTTAATTGAAGCCATTTTTTCTGTTGAATTTCGGTCTATATTATTTGGGCCTCTGCGAGTTCTTTGGAGGATTCCACAATTGATGGAATTTTGAACTCTTGGTTCCACCTTCTGTGTTGGGATTGAACTCAGTTTATGTCTGATTCACCATTGTCCTGAGGTTCATTTGGTTTTTGTGTTACTTCCTTGGATGGCTTCCATGGTGGTGAGAGATTTGAGCTCAGTTTCTATATTATTTCTTTGGTTGCTGCCAGTGTTAGTGTTTTTCGAGCTCATTTATTTGAATATTTTTTGGGTTGTTCATTTTATTTTGAGATTCCTACAACTCTATTGGTTGTCATGAATGCATGAAAGGGTAATCCATTTTCTCTTGAACATGAAAATGATTTCATTCTTATCTATTGATGTGACACTGATACTTATTTATGTGCTTGCATTTTCTAGATTTTGTGGCTCGGTTTGGTTTTTTTCGAGTTGAAAAACCTGTTATCGGTTTTCTCCTCTTTATCCCTAAAATTTATCATCCTTCGAGGGTTTTCTCAACTCCAATTTAATCAGTGATTTCTTCTTTCATACTCTGATTCTTGATGCCTATTAATGTTTTTTGATAAAAGACAGGATATGTACCCTTTTCCTCTATACTGTAACTTGAAAGTGATTTCAATGGGAATGATTTTTTTTGAAAAACTTGAATATTTCTTTAACTGAGATCTGTATATGCATTTTTTATTCAAATATCTTCTATTTGAGTTTTTGTTCTGAATACTAAATGGGTATCCCTATTTGCTTGAAACTCTCTAGATCTTAATGTTTATTTATGTGGGTATTATGATTTTCCTTTGAGGAGTTCCTTTCTATTCTAAATGTGCTTTAATTCACAACCATTATATCTTCATAGGGTTACATGTTTCTCTGATTCAAAGTTTGTTCTTGGTCAATCCTTGAGCCTTTTCTGAAAGCATGAATAATCTTGATTATTCTTTGCATTCCATCTTATTTGTACTTGCTAAGAGACTTCTAATGACTTGACCAATGACCTGATATTTTGATCTTGCACTCTCTATTATTTTAAATATGGGCCACAAATTTGATCCGTGAATAATTTGGAGCTATGACCATCTATTGGGTTATCATTCTCAAACTCGTGAAGAATCTCTATGAAGGGGTTCTATGTTCAACTTCTTTATTTGTTGTAATCTCCCTATTAGAGATTTTCATGGAAGTTGTTTGGGCTATTTCTTATAGATCATTTCAAGTTCTTGTTCCTGTGATTTTCCCTGGAGATTTTGCATCTATATAGTATTCTTCATTGTGGGTTTCTATTTCTATTTTTCTCAGTTGGTTCACCTTTTGAATTGATCCCTTGTAACCTGTAGTATGCAACTGGCTTTCTAGAAATGAAAAGTAGTTTTTAATCCTTTTCTAATACTGTTTTCAGGCATAACCCTTGATTTAAATGCTTTTTTGAAAAACAGTAACTTGTTTCTTTTACTTAGATGTTTTACTTCCTTTATAGTAACATTTCTGACATGTTAGAAAATCTTAAATGTTGATTTTTCATGGCAAATCCCTGACAATTTTTTTCCAGAATTCTCTCTTCCTACCCTTTTCAGCTATAGGAATTGTATTTTCTGATTCAGAATACAAAATATAACACTGTCTATTGAAGCTGATTTGGTAGCCTAAAATTGAAACATTATATCTGTTTATCTTGATCATGGCATGTTTTTCTGCTTTTCTATATCACTTAATTGATTTAAATAATTCTTTTAAAGCATGTCGTAGATAAAAAAACATGATGAGAACATCGTAAATGTCCATTTTACATGGGGAAGCCCTATCAAAATTATCCCAGAACCTTATTTTCAGTCTTTTCAGTTGTAACCCTTTCTTTTTAGCTAACTTCAACTTCTTGAAATCTGATTCTTCCTTTTTAGTTACAAGCTGAAACATGTACTTCTATTTGCCATTCCCTCTTCAATACTATAACTTTGCCCATTTGTAGAAAATATTGAGTTTGAGTTACATTAATCCTTCTTTCAGTCTATACTTATGACTTGTCTATTCCTTCTTGGTTGCAACCTATACCTGCACAGTTAAGAAAATAGCTAGAAAATACTTAGGATTTTTAGTCTTTCTTGTATCCATGTTTTCTTCTTTTATTTTCTCTTTCTTCTTTCTGAGTGAGTAGAGCATGTATGCAGTCTAATATTCAAGTAAATTATATTTCCTATTTTGAAGAGATTCATATGCATGAACTAGGACAGTAAGGAATATGAATTGATCTCTAAGCTCGTAACTGACAGTTCATCTTTTCTAATTTTCAGGTATAGTGACTTCTACAATGAATATGAAGAAGGAAAAATATGGGATGGAGCTACTCTGAACAACAAAGAAAACCCCAAGGCAATGACGGGTTCACTCATATTCCTTACTTTATTTTTCATTCATGTGTACCTCTTATTTCAGTAGATGTACTTTACTTTCTAGTTACATCCCACGGCTTGTGTGGGAACTTTTGAAATTTCCTTATGAATAAAATATTGAATTCTGTAAATGAGTTGTATATTTCTTTCTGCATTTTAGCTTTCTGTTTGGATTGTATAATGAACTAAACAACTCAGTCATATAATTGAATGTCTTAATTATGAAGGAAATAGCATTAATGAGAACCACTGACAATTTGATGAAAAGAGGATTTATAATTCCCAATTGGTGCCACCTTTGTAGGAATAACTATGAAGACATTAGCCATCTGTTCATACATTGTGATTATGCCTTTAGAGCTTGGAACTTTGTCCTTTCCAAATTTGAAGCTCTCTGGGTGATGCCGGAGGATCTTATTCAGCTATGGAATCAATGGAACCCACCATTCAAACATTGTGCTATCAAAAGAATCTGGAAATTAGCCATCCCGCATTTAATTTGGAGGATCTGGAAGGATAGAAATAATATCATTTTTAGAAATAAGAAGCAGAATTTTAAATTCACTACTGGCAAGATCTCCCAAGGCATCAAAGAGGACATGGCCAGATTTAAACCTCCCAAGAACAATTGTTACCCTAAAAATGAAAAGCACATCTTATCAAATTGGCAGATCGGATATTGGAGCAACCCCGGGAATAGTGTGGATAGATCTTTGGTTAAATGGCATCCCCCTGAATCCAATTGGTTCAAGATGAACTTTGATGGAGCCTCTAAGGGGAACCCTGGAACAGCAGCTGGAGGAGGAGCAATACGGGACCATAAAGGTAATTTGATTGCTGCATATGCTGGAAAAATGGGAATCCAAACCAATCATTTTGCAGAAGCTTTATCTGCTCTCTAGGGATTGAGAGTTGCATGGGCCCAAAATATCCAGAACCTCATTATTGAAGGGGACTCCCTTAATATTATTAAACTGCTTAATCAGTCCTCTTCTCCTAGCTGGAATATCAAAGATTTTATCTCTGAATCCATAAGCATCAGTCATACCTTCAACAGCATCAGAATCATACATACTTACAGGGAGGGAAACAAGTTGGCCGATGCATTGGCCAATTATGGCATTAATATAAATTTCACTATTTGGGATAATGATAGTATCCCTAATCAGCTTCACAACAGCATACATGCGGACCTTCACACGCAAACAATCTCTAGAGATATGCCTTAACATTTGGAGGAAATCCATAAATTCTTCCACATGTGTTGTTTTAATTTATTTGGCGTGGCAAATGATATCTACTTCAGATGATAGCAAGATTTTGTTTAGGAACTTCAAGTGGATTTGTCTAAATTTAAAAACAGCGCACGCGGGAGGTACAATAGCTGTTGATATTCGGATGCCAAGCTCCACGAAAATCGAAGATAACTACAAGGTGAAAGCTGATAGGGAAAGGGTTTTCACGCACGACTCCACGCAGGCTCAGATCGACAATCATACAGCCGTTCGTGGGAGGACCAATGGCTACAAATCCCATTTTTATGCGACCCGCAACAGTGAGAAACGAACCACTCTCAACGCCCAAAGGTATTCTGGAAATTGTTGTAACCAGCACATCATTGTGAAGATGGGAGGGCCTCCCTACCAGATTGAGCCGTGCGCGGACCCTGACTGGAAAGAAAACACTGAGCTCTGGAACATTCTTAGCATCGGCGGATTCACCAACTTTGTGGAAAGGGTGCAAGGACATGATCAAAGCATCTCTGTTCGCTTTGCCAATGAGTGGAATGAGAGGACGGTCGACTATGGAGGGTAGAAAATTCTTATTAATGAGGAACTCATAGCCGAAGCGACTGGCCTCAGCTTGGAAGGATACCGCTTCTTCAACAAGAGGGTTATCAAAGAGGTTGAAGAGAGAAGATTTGTGGAGGAGGAGGAGAAGCTTATATTCAACACCGTGGGTCTGGTTGTTAGCTCAATTCCATCTCCGTATGATGAAGTCACCCGCATGATGATTCGCTTCATATCCTTGGAAGGCAGGTTTGTTACTGTCCCTGCCAAGCACCTTGTCTTTTTGAATCACTTTCGTAGGAGTAGGTTGGTTTGCTTCCCTCACTATCTGTTAAACTCTCTTGAGCGCTCCATTTTGGAGTTCCAGAAGCATACCCGGGCGGTTCCCTTACACCAAGGGCTTATTTTGCTTATTCACAAGCACTGCCTTATTAAATTCACAGGTCTCCCTTCCTCTCCCGGCCTGGCTTTGTTGGGCTCCGCTGCTGCCGGTCCTGTCTCCCCTACTGCCCCTGCTGCTGCCCCCGCCTTCGGTGCTGCTACCCCCATGCCGGCTGCTCATGCTTCTCCTTCTTTTCCTCCTGTTGCTGCCCCTGCCACCCACCCTGTCTCTACCTCTAAATGTGTCACCAGGGCTTCTAGGAGACTCAACCTTGAGTCTACTGCTGAGGGGGATGAACCTTTGGAAGACATTGCTCGTGATCTGCTGAACATTAGTAGTGCCAGTCCCCAGGCGGCACCAACGGATAACCCTTCTAGGAGATTGGAGGCCTTAGAGGCTGAGCTTAAATTGCTGAAGGATGAGGTCAAAAACCTTGCTAAGCAAAAAGGCAAAAAAAGCATTGAGGGGGAAGGGAGCATTGGCAATAGCCAGATTGATGACATATACAAAAAACTGACCTCCTTAGACTCCCGCCTAGGGAAGACGAAGACTAGGCATGAGTATAATATTGCAGCCTTCAGGGCCATCGAGGAGTTCATCGAAGGTCATGCAAGAAGTGTTTCACATCTTAGCGGTGTCCCGGCTACACTTTGGGGCAATGAGAAAGAGAGCAAAAGAACCATAGAGGAGCTCGATAAGACGGATGCTGCTCATATGACCATGTTGGGCATGTATCATGCTTGGAAAAAAGTAAAGATGAGTATTGATCAAGCGGCCAAGAAGTAGTCCTGACTACTTTTGCTGGTCCTTATTGTTTTTATTACTGCTTCTTGGCTGTAGGCTTGCTGTTTTTTTGCCGTTGTTTTGCTGTTAAGTCTCGTTTGTGTAGCTGTTTCGGGGCTTCGATGTTCTTTTCCGTAACTTTTGTGCTTTGCTACAGCTTCTCTGCTCCTCTCTCTTATTCCGGCTTTTAGGCCTTCTTTTGTACACAAGGGTATAGTCCCTTTCAAAAAACTATTTACCAATATTAAAAAAACATTCAGTAATGAACTTTGATTTTTTCAATATGCACTTATGTTTTCTATCCCAAAACTCAAAATTTCACCTATTCTGTAATTTGGTGTCTTCATCAAGACAAAACAGCTGTCCTTCGGGGCCTTTGTGTTCTTTTGCTGAAGATATCAGAAAATTTTAGACTATGCAATTTGTTACGTTTTGTAACATCACACATAGCTGCAGATTTCATTTAATCATTAATTAATTCAATAGTTACTAATAATATCGAAACTTCCTTAGCTTAGGTATACTTTACCAATACCTTTCCTCATAATGAATAAGTTTCGAGTTGCCCATTTTTGCACGAGTGCAAAAAATGTCAACAGGTAATTTTATTATTGTTTTTACTTTAATAGCAGATAAGGATACCATAGATGAAAGTTTTTGGGCATGCCAATATCACTATATTGACATGAAACCCTTATCCCCCTCTTTTAATCCAACCACTAAGTACTTTTCTTGCAAAACGGTTTGGATTATATTACCTCACTTACCATTGAATTTTTTTGGTCAATCATATCTTGTTTCAATAAGAAATATCTTGAACATAGACTTCCAAACCATGGAAATTACACATATAACCTATTCCCAAATCCTAGTTGAGATTGATACCTCTAAAAACCTTCCTCTTAGAATTAAACATAAATTTCAAAATAGATCATGGACCCATCCTCTGGATTATGAAAGATTACCTTTCAGATGTAGAAGTTATTTTTTCTGTGGGGCATATTTTTGCGGATTGCATGAGGGCTAAAAGATATATCAAAAGGAAAATTATATCTTTGTGGTGGAAGAATTCATATCCTAGTCACTTGTATGTTCAACTGAAAAGTAAATAAATGGAATTTTTTCATATTAAATCTATTCCTTAAATGACGATTGTGGAGATATTTCCTCATCATAATCTTGTAAGGAAGACTACGCCCCTTTTTTTTTCTAAGGATACCAACGGCTTTCGTATTGAGAATCATACTCATGAGGACAAGGAGGATTTTGAAATCATCATTCTAGTTCACACTAAGGAAAATTTACATCCAAATAGTGATGAAGCTTGGACTACTTTGGGGAAGAAGAAGAAGAGGATAAGTGAAAATGACCCTCTTAAAATGTATATATGATCTCGTGGGAAGGAATTTGAGGGATGAGTTGGATGTTTGTTTGTCTCTTTGTTTGTGTAACTGGGCCTTTGTTCCTCTTTTCCATTAATAGAGGATTAATTTTTGTTCCGCATTGTTATATATTTTTCTCAATTTGTAAGATATTGTTATGGATTTTGGGGCTGCTCAACCTACTTTAACCATAGTAAAAAAAAGTATTCCTTCCATTGGAATGATGCAACGATTAAATAATTTGAGAATCTAAATGTTCTTGTGATAATAATTAAAATTATAGGTATTCTATATTTTTAGAAATCCTTCATTATTAAATGTGGTGTGTTATAGTATAGAATTAAGGTTGTACTACTGTGATAGAGGAAGTGCATTCTATTTTAGGCTTGACATATCATTTTTGACAATTCCATGAATCCCACTTACGAGATGGAAATTATGATTATTTTTAACGTAGTAAAATAAATTGGACATCCACTGAAACTATTTTAATCAAATTACTAGAGGTATCACAAAAACCACATAACATTATCCATCGCCTGGAATTTTTTACTCAAAAAATTATCAAAAAATGTAGAAAATAGGATGTCAACAGAGGAGAGTAATGAATTGCATAATCAAGTAGAAATATTGTCAAATAAGGAGTTGAAAAGATAAATTTTGAGTCCATTCCCACTTCCTATAGATATTTAAAAAATAAAATAAAATGGTGAGTGGTGCATGTGGAAATATTAAAATAATTAAATATGATATCTATTAGTATTAGTTTCCGTTTTCATGCATGGTTGACCTAATTTATTGTTTGTGGAGTTTAAGGTAATCAAGAATTAGTTTATGAATATATGATAATATTGCATCAATTTTTTTTATGGGAATGAGCTAAAATAACCCTCAATATTAATAAATTCCTATGTCAATGAATATTCAAGTCATTTGTGTTGACTATCATTCCATGAAAATTCATTAGACTGATGAATGAGGTTTTTAATCGACTCCTAAGGAATTTTTCAGTCTATAACTTGATGAAATAATTTTATAACTATTACCAAGGAGGAAAAACTGGAAATTTATTGCTGGAGATGTTTCAGAAGGAGAATTTTATGATGAACATGAATATGTGTAGCTTCATAAAGGAAGATCTCAATATGGATTTCATCATATTCAAATAAGTCCAAAAAAAATTTATAAAAATCTTCATGAAGTCTTATTTATTCCATGACCTATCAATGTGTTTGAGGAGTTCAATTTTTTTGGAGAATATATATCTTTCATAGATATTTTGAATCTATAAAATAAGAAATATTTGTATAGTGATCATGGAGAAAATGGATTGAGATTTCATTCCACTTTTATGGAAAAAGGATGATAAGAGATTTTTTATGAGTTACAGTATAGGATAGTGGGATGATTGATATTAAAATTATAAAATTTCACAAGTTTTTTCAAGTACATTATGATATGATTAGTGAAAAAGTTTCTTTAGTGTTGATCCAATAAATTAGGCCAATCATCTTCTTTCAACATATATGATAAGGAAAATAAAATATTTGGTATTTGACTAAGAATATTTTGTGATTGAATATAAAATGAATAATTGAAGGAAATTTATGTTTCTCACTTGGTATTTTTATAATGCATAGACTATAAATATTTGTAATTCATTATTCTATAGATAAATTTAAATAAGTGGCACATGAAATTAATATTGTTATTGCAGAGATACACATATTTGCTAATGCATAGAAGAGGGAAGTCATAAAATGTCATAGAAGTGATGAGATGAAGAAAAATTATGTCATAGAAGTTGAGGTTGGAATTCATGCATTTTTACAACATTAAGGATTTGTGTGTGCATAATTAGTATATCTATGACATATGTAGTGAATGTAAAACACCATTTGAAATATGTTAAATACCATAATTGGTATATCTATGACACATGTATCCTGACTCTCCTTTTAGTCCTCTTAGTCCACTTTGGAATCGGAAAACGTTATAAAATTTTAGAGGTTAGATAAGGGATCCTTCAGTTGAGACATGAACTCATTTAGAATTCGTTAGGCCCCAGGCATTGTTTTCCAATGCTTTCGACTCATAGTCATTTTTAGAGGTTACAAGAATTTTAAAGTGGGATTATTCTATGGAGGAGTACTATTCATCTCTTATGAAGAATGGTACTTGGAATCTCACCCCAATTACTTAGGAAATAAAAATTGTTTAGTGTAAGTGGGTATCGAACCAAGTAATGATTTGATGGGAACATAAAAATTTATAAAGATTGACTCATAGCTAAGGGTTTTACCCAGGTTTCTATTGTTTGATATTAATATACATTTTCTCCCACTGTGAAGATGTCATTGATTTAATTTACCCTAGCCATGTCTAACATTAACATATGGGAATTCCACTAATGTATGTTAAGAGTTCCTTCCTACATAGGGACCTAAATGAAGATATATATATGAAACAACCTATGGGTTATGTCCAAGATTCCTTCCTGATTTGTAGAATTTAGAATTATATACATCCTTAAATAATTTCCTTTACCTTTGTATGCCAATATGGTCTCCTTTCTTCTTGCATTACGATTTTCTAGGTGTCACTTTAACCCAATCTTTTACATATTATAGAAAAACATTTCTATTATCATCCTCATTTTTTATGTCAATGACTTTTTGAGTATAAGTAGCTATTCCTCAGTCATTTATTCTATGAATATTTCCTTATCCAAACAATTATCCATGAGAGACTTGGGTTTTATTCACTACTTCCACATGATTTATATTAACAAATATCACTCAGGGTTCATTATTTCTCAACCTAAGTATGCCTGTAATTTATTAGTTAGGTTTAACATGACTGATTCTAAGACATATCCCATTACCTTCCTTTTTGGATTAAATTTATTAGTTGATTTATCCACTCCTTTTTGACAATGGTACCCAAATTATAATGAGTTGGTGGGGATCTTGATCTCCTTAACTCATACTAGGCTAGATATTTCGTTCATTTTTGGAACCATGTCTAGATTCATGTAGGAGCCTCGTGAGTTGTATTATAAAATAGATAATTGGATCGATCATTATTTCCATGGAACTCATTACATAGGAGGGGAAAATGTTAATTTAGTTGGATTTAAATATTCTGATTGGGCTAGTGATCTTAATCATCAAAAGTATACCTTTGATTACAAATTTTCTCTTAGTTAAGGTCTCATCATTTTGTCGACAAGAAGCAAAATGTGATTTCTATATCTTGTATAGAGATAGAATACAATGGAGTAGTTAGCACTTGTACAAAATCTATTTGGTTATAAGGGATTCTAAGAAAGTTTAATATTCAATTTTGATGGCCTATTTTCATCTATTATGACAACCTTAGCACTCTATCAATTCACAAAAGTCTATTATAGAAATAGGGTAAGAAGCATATTTCAATCCACATGCATTTCATTCAAAACTTGATTCATGCAGACATCATTGATTTTTAGTACTTTAGAAAACATATCAGGTTGTAGACATAATTACCAAACCCTCTACTTAACCAACTTTTCTTCACTTGTTATTTTTTTATGGGGTGAGGCCTAATGAAGCTACTCATCTTCTTCGGGCTAATAAGTCCTTTTCTCTTCTTCTTCTACATTGATAAATATTGTATTTTGTACATGAGTACCTTGTAATCAATTTAGTTACCATAACCCATATGACATATATTTCTTAGTTTTATAGGGGAGTTATATTTATCTTTCTTAATTTTTATGCATCTACATAAGCTTTGATTAAGGGGGTATTAGTGTGAGGATTTAATTTTCCTTTTATTAGTTTATTAGGCATTTTCCACCTTAGACAAGGTGTGTCATCTCACTTAGTTGAGCCATTAGATTCTAAGATTTATATGGCGTATAACATATTTTTCCATAGACTCTGTCATTTTCTCATCCTTCATATTTGTCATAAGTGTGATAGAAGAGTTATATTCCAATTTTTAATTTTAACTCCTTTCCCCTTCATGGTGGTATGATTGTTCAGGCATAGCAGTTACACGCCACTCCAAATATGTACTCTGCTTTTTTGATCTATGAGTATGAGTATACTTTTTTAATTCATTCACAATTTTCTTATGTTCATGTTTTACTTGCTAATTACATGGAGAAATGTTGTGTTATCCTTTTATTTCAAATCCATCAATTTGCATGTCATTCCATGGGATATTTGAGCCATCTATCATCATCTAGTATATAACATATTATTGTAAAACTAAAACTAAAGACCCCATATATATATATATATATATATATATATATATATATATATATATATATATATATATATATATATATATAGCTTTTAGGTAAACAACATATTTTCATCATGATAAAATGTTTTAGACACAAAAAGAGAAATTATTAAAGTTTATATTATGATAATAGTAGTCATAATCTCTACCTACTACAAGTAATGTTTGATCATCCTAGAAAACACCACTAATTCAAATAATCTAGATAAAGGTCAATGATGGATTTTTAAAAACACATTCCTCATATTTTCTAGCATTCTAGAAACATTCCCAAATGACCTTTCACGCTTACATTGAAAATGTTAAATTTAGGACACACTAGGAATTTTATTTTTCCTATCTTCTCTTCTGTAGTTTCCGCATATGACCCTAAATGTCCTAAATTTTGTATGTATGTATGTATGCATGCATGCATGCATGCATGTATGTATGTATGTATGTATGTTTATATGTATGTATGTATGCATGTAAATAGATTCCACATATTACCCCTCATGCAAATATTTATTTTTTAAAGACTCTTAAGAGTCAGATGCTATTAAAAATGGAGTTTTCAAACTACAAAATATCTTAAACTAGATATGTACCTTGCGTCTTCTTTTACTTTTTATTTGATACTTTCTTCAATATTATTTTGCAAAAAACATACACAATATTCTCTACCAACTTTTTCATATATGCAATATTTTTTGTTAAACCCTCATTCATATGTATACATTTCAACTAAATATACCTTCCCTCTAGATCATAGTTTTTACTGTACACATACAAGTGTTTCTTCCTCAACAACATAAAATATATCCCTTACCTTGTATTAAAATACAATCAAATATTTTACATTTTGTAACTGTAATATTAAATAGTTTCTCTTACTCTCCTTTCTTTTACTTTAATTCCTTCAAATTTTGTTAATAGTTCTGTCTGATATGGATCCAAATACAAGATGTTGAACTACCTCAAAAACCCACACAATTTATTTTGAAAAACCCAGAAGCTTCAGAATAGATTTCTTCTAGAGGTTTAAATACCTCCAAAACACACACAAACAATTTGTGAAAAAACCAAAATCTTTAAATAACTTTCAAATTTTGTGGATAGTTCTCTTTGATATGTATCAAGGTGTAAGAGTTGAAATACCTCCAAAAAACACACAAATAATTTGTATAAAAACAAAAATATTAAAATTAGTTTTCTCCTCATTCCATAATCCACAGTAATCTCTTACAGCATTAAAACTTTTGTTTTATTTCCCACTATCTCTAAGAAAACCGTAAAATGCGAAAAAACCCTAAAAATCAAAAAAACCCTAAAAAGTAAATCAAATAGGATGCAACCAAAATTTTCTCTACAAAATATGCATTTTTAATTTAAGGCATATGTCAAAATTTGTATTATTACATAAAACAAAAAAAAAGATATTAAAACTCTAAGTGCTAGAAAAAACCACCAAAAAGGTTTAGAGCCAATATTTGACAACTAGATGAATGAATTGGGCCCTGAAAAAATGTAAAAAAGTCACCCAATCTTCTAAACATTGTTGATGTGGAACATTACTAATCAAAATATAATACCTTGGAAATTTTCAAGAATATCTGACGGTTGGATAAAAAATTATGGTCTCCATAAGTTATGTTTCCACATCATTCTCTCTTGGTTGTAAAGAATTTTTCTCCCACGAATTCAGTTGATGGAATTTGTCATATTTTATATTGTTAATCTTCTTTAACTCCCACTCAATAATCTGAGTATTTTCTTCCTATTGTAAACTTTCCCAATGTACCAAATATTTGTTGTAGCTTTCATTCCTAGTAGTGACAATCTTTTGGTCTAAGATATGCATTACCCTCTGATTTTTATTCTTCGACATCGATTTCTCCTTGTTTATTTATTCCTCCTCCATAACATATTCCTCAAAATATGGAAACTTATATAAGTGAGAAACATTAAAAATTGGTGAAATAGACAATTTGTCAAGTTCCTCCACCTTTTAGGCATTATCACTCATTTTATTCAAAATCCTAGATGACCCAATCTTCTTATAATTTAGTTTATTATATGTCCCATTTAGAAACCTCTCTTTTATAATATTAACCATCACCATAAATCATTCTTAAAAAATATTTACTCTCCTACTGGCATCTGCAAGTGCATTATATTTTTCATTGCTAACTTTCAACATTTACCTCACTTCTTCTTGCAATTGTAGCATGTGTTATGAAAATTCTTTTGCATCATCACTTGTTTTATCTTCAAAAGATAGAAACATAAGTTCTAGGACTCCCTTGGGGCTCCTACCATAGAAAATATGGAAAAGAGAGCTCCCTATTGACCTGATTACCAAGTTTTTATAAAAAAACTCAGCTTGTGGTAAATCCAAACCCCATTGTTTTGGATTTTCTCCAACTATGCAACATAGGATATTTCCCAAGATTATGTTCACTACTTATGTCTTCCCATCAAGATGGAGTGATATGCACTACTAAACTATAGTTTTGTCCCCCATTTCCTCCACAGAGTATTCCAAAAGTGACTCAAAAACTTTGTGTCGCGATTTGAAATGATCCTTCTTTGAGTTCCATACAACCTAACAACATCTAAATAAAAATATATATATAATTATAGAACTATAAATATTTTTATTAAAAGCAATTAAATGTTCCTTATTAGAGAATATATCAACTACAAAAATGATAGAATCATTCCCTTGTTGTTTGTTAGGAAGTCCTAACATAAAATCCATACTCAAATCAACCCATGGCCTTGTAGGGATACGTAATCGCATATACAACCCACTATTCTATGAATGACCCTTAGCCATTTGGAAAATTCCACATCTTGATACGTTCCTACTTATGTCCCTCTTGAGCTTCAGAAAATAATACTTTTCTACCATACGAGAAGTTGTTTTACATATTTAGAAGTATCAAACCAACCCCCCACTATTAAATTCTCTTGTAATATTATCTCATTAAACCAACATGGATTCAAAATTGTTTTTCCCTAAATAAAAAGCCATCCCGCATCAAATAGTTATAAGAACCACTACCTAATGTAGGGTCCTTGAATTGTCTCACAACATCACCAAAATCTAGATCACTTTCATACAATTTTTTAACTACCTCAAACCCTTCTACTTAATTTTCCATTGTTAAGTAATACAAGCCTACTCAAGGTATTAAAAACTTGATTCTTCTTACCCAACTTATTATTTAATAAAAAAACATATTCTTTCAAAAATGAAACCCACTTTGCATGCCTACTATTTAGTTTCTTTTGTGTCTTTACATACCTCAATGCTTCATGGTCAGTAAAGAGCAAAAATTCATTAGCGACCAAATATTGTCTATAATGCCTTAATGCTTGAACAATATCATAAAATTCCACATGATAACTAATATATTTCATCCTGACTTCATTTATCTTTTCATTGAAAAATGCCAAAGGTCTTCCTTCGTGACTCATTACAGCTGCAATCCCGACATATTAGGCATCACAATAAAACTCGAAGACCTTACTAAAATATGGAAATACGAAATAGGTGTCTCCGACATTATTGTATAATAATTCAAAACTAGCTATTTATACCTTGGTCCATACAAGATCCTTTCCCTTCGTACACTTTGTTATGGTGTGGCAATGCTACTGAAATTCCTGATGAAATTCCTATTAAAATATTCCAATCCATGAAAACTATGAACCTCTATCACATTCTATGGAATAGGCCATTCCAAAATTGCTTGCACTTTTTCCTTATCCATCCTTTGACATGAAAAACCCCCAAAAACTAAACTTTTCTAAAGAAATATACACTTATTTAAGTTTTCATACAAACTCTCTTTTCATATTAGTTCTAACACCAATTTAATATGTGACAAGTGTTATTACATTGTCTTACGAAATATCAAAATATCATGAAAATAGACAACCAAAAACATATCATTGTATTCTCGTAGTACTCTATTCATTAACCTCATGAATTTACTCAATGCATTAGATATCCCAAATGGCATCACCATCGAATTTTACAATCCATATTTTGTTTTGAAATCCATTTTCCATTCATCCCCTTCATGGGATTGAATCTGGTAGTACCTGTTTAGTAGATCAATGTTAAAAATATATCAATCTCTCATTAGCACGTCCATCATATCATCCAATATTAGAATTGTGAAGTGATACATAGATGTGATTTGATTTATGGCCCTAATGTCCACACACATTCTCCAATCTCCATCCTTTTTTGGAGTCAATAACGCAAGAGTTACACATGGATTCATGCTTTCTCTCACCAACCCTTTATGCATTAGATATGTCACTTGCTTGTTTAACTCCTCACTTTGTGTCAGACTCATCCTATAGGCTACCTGATTTGGAAGGGAAATATTGGGATCAAATCAATTTATGGTGTTATATATCCCTATTTGGAGGTAACCCATTTGGTAGCTCATCTGGTATGACATCTATGTATTCTTTTAGTACCTTTCCTACTAGATAGGGTATATCAAAGGCCTCTATTTCAACATTATTTGGCATCTATGGATAACAAAAGATAATTTATTCCATTTTTGTAACAAAATATTTTGTATCCAACAAACCCTCACTCTTCTCTTCTTCCTTGAATGGTAACAAGACCACCTTTACACAATCCTTCCAAAAATTATAAGTATTTTTTCCTACATCATGTGTAACCTTTCTATCATATTGCCAAGGTCTCCCTAGTAATAGATGGCATGCATCCATCAAGATAACATCACACCTCACCTCATCCTTGTAGGTATTCCCAATAAAAAACTTTATAAGGAATATTTTATCTATGGTTACCTCATTCCTTTTCTTGAATCATGATATATGATAGGGATACAAGTGCTTCTCACATTTCAAATTGATTTTATCAACCATCACAGTTGAGACCATATTTTCACAACCATAACCATCAATAATAATTTTACATACCTTTCCTCTAGAGGTGCATCTTGTTCAAAAGATATTTTCTGCATCCAAAAGTCAACACTAGTACCATCTTGTTCTTTCTCCTTCCTTGGTATGATCATCATCCTCCTTATCACGAGGGCTTAAACCAAGTTTTTAGAAACCTCCATTTCTTCTTCCTCTTTAGCTTCTTGACCAACTTTAATCATGGTTGTTCTGCTTGACATATATCTGGTGTAGGAGAGTGCAGACACTTAAAAGCATGATTCCCTTCTTCACCACATTGGTAACATGTATACTACATTTAGGGTCTATTCCTACCCCATCCTCCATTATTAAATATTACCCTCTTAAAATACCTACCTATTTGGTATTTACCATGGATTTCACCATATTCTTTATATAATCAAACATTACTTTTCCATTATTCAAGATGATGATGGCCCCCTCCACACCTCTTCTAAATTTATTCGTCTTTTTTTTTTCTTCTAATTTTAATGCGAGTTGGTAAGCATCATCCTCGCTATGGATCAAGAGTGTACTTAGTTCATCTGATATGGTATAACTTAACCCATTTACATAACTTGTAGCCTTTTATTCTTTACACATTCCTTGTTCCACCTGGATTTCTAGATTGTAAAATTCATTTTTATATTGTACAATGATAAATCCTTATGTCTTAGGTTTTGAAACCTTTTAAAAAGTATTTGAACGTAATCCATAAGAAGAAACATTCCTTTCAACTTCTTCACCATTTTATTCAAATTTCAAATCTTTCCCTTTCCTTTCATTTGTCTTTAATTTTATATGTAATCCAACCAGATTAATGCATGTCTTGCCAATTTAGTGTATGCAAAATTAACCTTCTCCTCTAAAAGGGTTTTCCACTCAAAGAGTTTTTACCATGCAACTCAATCAGACAATCAACTCCTTTGGTTGACACCATCCACCATAATTAGGGACACTAATCTCAGTGCTTTCATTCTTTCCCTCCAATTCTCAGATAATTCTCTCCTCAAATGATCTCTCATTAAATTTTTTTTCATCTCTCTCATCCTCTTTTTCATTTCCTCCTTCATTCATTAAGAAAGGTAATTCTTTAGTATCACTATTTGGGTTTGTATCCCCATTTTCACGTCTCCTTCTAAGGTGGGTAACTTCTCCTATGAGTTCAGGAACTTGTCTTTGTAGCTCCAGAATATGAATATTCATCTAGGAATAACCTCCACTCCCACGTCTAGCAATGCTTATATAAAATAGTTGCGATAAATTATAAAGACAAATGTAATATATATATATATATATATAACCTTAATTGTTCCCACAACATCCAAATCCCGCTCCAGTACCAATTGATGTACATTCCTCTATAAGACTTTGAAATACCTCCAAAACACACACAAACAATTTTCCAAAAAATAGAAGCTTCAAAATAGTTATCTCCTCATTTTGATATTCATACTAATGTTTTACAACCATACAATTTTCCTTATATTTCCCACTATCTCTAAGAAAACCCTAAAATGAAAAATAACCCTAAAACTCAAAAAACACCAAAAAAGCAAATCACCCCAGATGGACCCCAAATTTTGTGTATAAAATATTCCTTTGTAAATTAAGGCATGTGTCAAATCTTGGTTTATTACATAAAACATAACAAAAGATATTAAAACATTAAGTGCTAGACAAAACAACCAAAAAGGCTCAAAGCCAATTTTAGACCACTAGATGAATGAATTGGGACCCGAAAATATACTAAAAATATGCCTAACCTTTTAAGAATTTATTGCGTGGCACATTCCTAATCAAAGTATAACATCCTGGAAAATTTCAAGATGATCCGATGGTCGGATCAAAAGTTATGATCTCTAAAATTTATGCTCCCGCATCACTTTCGTTCACAAGAGGCGATTCTCCTCTGTTGCAAGTGGATCTTCCTCCAATTTGAAAATGGTTATTCTTCTTCATTGTCATGTGATATTCATGGTATAACACAAGGCCTAATTCCTCTTTTTATGTCATTCCCTCCTCGTTGACTGGCTATCCTAAAATCTTTCCCAATGAACATATATCGCTTATAACCTCATTATGGAAATAATCAAACACGCCCTTCAATGTATTGTAAAAAATATTAGGCTATATTTTTGATAAATTACACTATATTTTGATATTGGCTAGAAGAATTGACAAAATCTTTGATTCCGCAAGAAGCATTCCAATATTCCAACATAAAGGGAACTATAAAACACACCAAAAAAAAAAACTAATAAATGAAATATAATAGAAGTGGGCCCCTTGCAAATTTAAATGAAGCAAATGCATTCTCACATAATGTAAACTATCTCTTTGTAATAATATGTTGTAGTTGTCAATAGAATACATTTGTTAGGGATTTTCTCCTTTCTTTATTCAAACCATTGAAACCGTACTAAACAAATGACTAACTCTTGACCGAACATTTCAATAACTCTAATATCCGATAATAATAATAATTATAATAAGAAAGATATAAATATTTATGTTGTGTTTAGGTACATGATACCTACCCGATATACTAAATGAATACATTAACAAATTGTATAAATATCTTGAAAACATATACCAGAAAAATAATAATATGTATCAATTTCAAGGCTTTAATCTTGAACTTTTTGCATTCCATAATTATTAATAACTTCATTACCTTTTTTACAAATTTCTTGTAATGGTGCAAAATGGTGTTAATCATCCAAAATTAATGTACAATCTTTGAATACAAGAAAATAAATTCACTCCAACTTTTATTGTATGATTAAAAAATAAATTTTAAAAAGTTCATAATAACAATTAAATAGATAATTGTTAAATTTAAATTTAAAATTAGAAAAGAAGATAAGTTACATGTTTTCATTCAATATTTTTGAATTCTAATAATAGTGAAGGAAAAAGTTATAAAATCTACCCGGAGTGTCCACCACATTAACTACTCGCCCATTTTTCCACGTACGACTTTCCAGCTTGCACTCTTTGGTAACAGAGCCAAAACTCCAGAATGACTTAAAGGCGTTGTATCCAAGAATGGAATTGCCTGTTGAACTCTTTCCATTGCCTGTGCGCCCCATCAACACCAGAGTTGTTGCACCTTCCATTCCCAATTCCCCTAATTAAACAATATAACTCGTCAGTTTTGTCTGATTTTGACCCCTTCAAAATATGGAAGAATCAAAAAAGGCCCGCATACCTTCCTATTACTCACTAGCTCGGTAATTCCCAACTAACTGCAGGAGGAAACTATCTTTGCAGTATGAAAATTCCAACTTCTTATTGTTATTCTAGTGTTTATAAGAAGCCAAAAGCAAGGGTTGCGTGGAAACTAAGGGAGGATGGCGGCCAATATGATTCAATAATTTAGAACAGAATGTATTCCGATGTGAAATAAAGAAAAGAGATTGAATAATATCATAGCTAAAAAGTTATTCGTGAAGTTCCTTAAAATTGTTATTCACGAGGATCGATGCGAGTAAATAGATTCTAGAATAAACCGCATTTGGCAAGCTGGAGTAACAATGTAGCTGCAAATACAATATTTCTTAGTTGTCTCGCCAAAATTTTGATACCTTTCCGTATATCTTTATTATGATTGAAAATGTATAGCGTATAACAAAATGACCACCTGATGGAACCACATATATAAGAGAATAAAAGGACACATTTCATATTAAAAAAGCAGTTAATAAATATGTAATTATGTCTTATCCTTTTGATAGATAATATGTTACAATGAGGACAATTTTGGGAGTATTTTGATTTCTTTTTAAAGGGATTCCGTATCTTTTATGATGCATTCTTCTCGTTGTGTAATTTTGTTTTATTTGTGGTTTTTTTTTTTTTTTTGGGTGATTTAAAGATTTTATATTCTTGTTAGAAATATATGTATATATTTGTTTCAAATTGACATTTTTTCCTATTGACATATTCTTTAAGTTAAGAAATATTTTATATAGAGATTTATTGTAATTTGAATATTTTAATAATATCTTTATTAAAAAATAGAAAATAAAACATAAATTAAAAAAAAATAGAAAAATAATTTAATATTTAAATAATTCACAGAATATACTGATGTAATTACATTGATTACAAATATAATG
This sequence comes from Taxus chinensis, assembly GCA_019776745.2. NCBI lineage: Eukaryota > Viridiplantae > Streptophyta > Pinopsida > Cupressales > Taxaceae > Taxus > Taxus chinensis. Next base: position 702,170,145 of record CM034146.1, on the reverse strand, counting down.
ATTAGGTATATCCAACACAAATGAATTGGATAGTACTTGTTGTTTTGGTATTGAATATTTGTTCTCAAAAAATACATTTAGAAATGATGTAGGGATAATATGGGCCCCATACAAACTTTCTTCATTTAAATTGTCGAAGTTGTACTTAGATTGTGGTTCCTGAGCAACACGGGCAGACATTTGTGTGTGCTAGTTAGGGCTTCCCCAGTCACCACCTATGGACAAATTAAGGGTTATGAATGCCCTAGGAAATGATAGAGCTACCACCTTCTATCAATAAAATCTATAGTAGAAAAAATAAAATACCGTGACCAACTATTGTATTACTTGATATGTTATACCTCTATGAATAGAGAAAAACTTCGTTATAATTTTTTGATACCTACTATTTCCTAAAATCCCAATAAATTCTCTAATATATAGTATTTTATCATATATATCTTGTACAAAGTATGAAAATTACATGATTATGAATCAAATTTAAGAATCCCGCAACAATGCTAGTTGCGTAAATATTTCGGGCCTCGTCAATATCATATTTTTAATATAGTTATGTAATTTTATTTTTATTTTGAAGGAAGTGAATTGAATTGTTATGCAATGATGGACACTAACTGTTACAATCATACATATATGAAACTAATAAATTAATCTACTCTTTATAAAAAAAATATTAAAATCAAATAAATTAACACCCTCCTAAATTACCTAATTTATCTAATTTAGCTAAGGCTCAATCCCCATTGGTTCTCTCACAAATTTTGCCCTCCACATAAATGTAGTTGATGCCCTTAGTCTATCTGTTCATTTGATTCTGTTTAAATACTTTCTGCATGGAGTTGATTTTGTTAACCATCGCGAAAAATTGTTGGAATCTATCTCTATTCTCATATGTTGTGGTCGTTTTCCATTCTTTACTCTTTCATTGTTTGCATCTTCTTTGGTCCCATCATGATAGCCGAGATATGTTCCCACTATTCCCTATTTCCATCGTTCCCTACTTGGGACAACAATATATGCTCATCATAATAATACATCAACATAATTCAAAGCAATTGAAAGGGGACTTGATGGAATTGGACACTCACTATGTGAAACCCGTGGTTTCAAATCATGTTCGTCAAAGAACGATTATGAATAATATTAATTTCAATTGTATTTTTACTAAAACCTTTATGATAGGTGAAGCCCTTAGGTTTTGATAAGTTTTTTTGTTTGTTTGATTTAATGTTTTAAAGATAGATTCATTTCATTTTATTTGTGTATATATGTTAATTTATTTTTAATTTTTTGGGTTTATATTTTATATATAATAATAATAAGTTTTTTAAGAGTATTATTTTCTATAATATTTTATTTATATTTGTTTTATTTTATTTTTTCGTTTTTTTTTTATAATATGGATTAGTTGAGATATTTTTTAATATTATAAATATTTTTTAGTTGGTGTAAGAATGATAAATGAGGTTTTACAAAGTTATTTAAGTAGGATGAATGAACATTCTTATAATCATAAAAATGAATCAATTGAAATTTATATTGTTAGTATGATAAAAATTTCCATTGTATCTTCATTTCTATTGACATAAGAATAATAATGTATTAGATTTTATATATTATTGCGGTATTGAATTTTCCCCTTTATTTATTTTGGTCCCTTTAATTATAACAAATTCAACTTAAATGAATAATATGAAAACTATTAACTGAACGATGGCTCACGGTAGCTAGTACAGGGCAATGGGGCAGCGGTGGCCTCTGAGCACCGCGAACCTAGAGGGAGGAATAGAGAACTTGGAATGTGAGGATATAAATATCTCCCTCTCACTAATGTATTTTCTCTTCTTGAGACCTTGGACACATCTAGGCAAAGATGCGGTAAAAGATTCTGCGTGATTGGTGACAGTTCCTCTGACGGTTACAGGTTTGTACAGGGGGTTTAAGGGGAAGATTGGATTCATTTGTTTGTCTCAAACTGCTGCAACTCATGGCAATCAGGGTATTTTTCGTTCCCCTGTCTCTGAGATCTATTGTGCTACTAGCGCGGTGCACCTTCCACCATCGGGATCGAGTTTGGTTGTCGGATCTGGGCCTGTCGCTGCTCCTGTATACAACATCCCCAATCTTGACATGGTCAACTCAGAGAAGAGTGGCGGCTCCCCTCTTGCTGCCTGTAAAAAAACTCCAACTACTCCAGAGAAATACATAAAATATTTTAGGGAGGCAGTTAAGAAAGGATCTAATTTTGTCCCCATGACCTCTGACGCTTGCACTCCATGTGTGATCTTTAAAGAAGAAATGTCCAAGTCCAAATCTTACTTCAACGATTTGAAAATTTAGTGGATGGTGGCCCACTTTACCGGACGTACACACATGTATTTCAAAGTGTTGGATCCCTTTTATTGAAGGCTCGGTAGACATTTATCGCTGTGTTAAAAGTATTTTTATTGTGATTTTATCTTGCCTCAGGGATAGGAATTCTATCACTAAAATTATTTGGGCCAGGAACCCCCACTATTTTATTTTAAAACCCTAGTTCCCACATTTAAACCCTCTTACTAAATATTTCTCAACCAAACCGGTTTGGATTATATTGTCTCATTTGCGCCTCCAGTTTTGGAATCCAAATTGTCTTGTTTCTAGATGAAATGCTTTGAGTAATATCATTAGTATTAACATTGACACAACTTTCTATACACACACAACCTATCTCTAAGTCCTTGTCATATTAGATACTTCAAACGAACTTCCTGGTAATATTGATCTTAAAGTCCAAGATAGAACTTGGACTCAACCCCTTAATGATGAAAGGCTTCCCTTCAGATGTAGAAGGTGTTTTTATTTGGAACATATTGTTACAGACTGTCATCTTGAGAGGCGTAAGCATGTGATATCTACTTAGTGGAAATATGCACTCCCATATCGTATTATGTTTAATGAAAAACCAAAAAGTGTACTTGATTCTAACTCTGATTCAGAAGTATCTGTGCTCGAAACTCCTATTGGGACTCCTCTGAATGGATCGAATGAGGAATATATGGATAAGAATAATATTTAAATCATCATACCGATTCACATTGATGATAATATAAATCCAAATTTTGGTGTTGGATGGATTACATTGGGTAGAAAAAAGAAAAAGCAATTTGTTAATTATCCATTTAAGATGCATTTAAGAGTCCATGGGAAGGAGTCTCAGGGATAAGATGGTGTATTGTTTAGTTTGGTTTATGTTTGACTATTTGTCTGGTTGTGTTTATGTTTATCCCACTTTACCGCTAGTAGAGGCATCTCCATTTGTTTCTCATTAATAAATCTTTGTTTCCATTTAATCGTGTTGTAATAGGAGAGGGTCCTCTTAACCCTCCTTTTAACTAATAACAAAATAATGTATGGAAGATTTAGTTAATAAAGTGGAACAAAATTAGTGGATATTACTTGGATGTTACGATTTGATACATGAATAAGGCGTGGCACATGTAAGTATTTAATTTTAAGTTTTATTTCCAACTTTCAATTGTTGTCTTCATCTTATCTAAAAATATCCATCAACATCTAACAATAACCTCTGACATCCTTTTTGGTTGGGTTACGCCTTTAAGAACAACCAAATAGACCTGCAATTAACTCCAAAAGAAAATTTCCTTCTTCGTTAACAAAAATTTAAAAAGTTTGGTCTAAATAGGAAAATAACTTTTTCCAAGTAAACTCTAGCTAACTCTGACTAATCTACTCTAGGTGGCGGAAATTACTATTTTTAGCAGTTTACTAGAACCTGCTATTCTTAGTAAGTTCGCATGCTTATTCCTACGGGCACAGAAATTGCCACGCATCTTCTACATCCCTAAATTAGAGGAATTGCCAACTTTCTAACTCAAAATGCAATTAACCTAGACTGACATTAACTTTTTGGTCAAAAATGGGTTACGGCCAAACTGATAACCTAAATCCTATATTTTCGGCCTTTTAAAAAGGCGGATTTAGGTCTCTTTAAAAACAAATTTCATTCATGTGAATAATGCAAGGGAGATCAAGATGATAAAGTGGAACACATTTAATGAATAAGATTATTGTTGTTTGTTTGTAGAACACATATTTCACTGCACCTACTCAAGCTTAGAACTATAAAGGATAAAAAGTGTTGAAAGAAGCAAACATTTAGGTTGAGTTTCGTACGTGGAACCTATTGGTTTTGTTCCTTTTTATTTTAGCACCATTACATGTAAATTACACTCCCATGAATACATAAAACTCAATTACCAATGAATTTTTCACACAATGTTTATTCCCCTACACTTACTCAATTTTTTATTTTTAAGGTGGGACTACAAAGTTGTCCAAGAAACAAACATTTTTGTTGGGTTTCAAACAAGGAACCTATCGTATTTTTCCCACTATTTATTTTGGCGACTTCAATCATAAATTACACTCACATGTATAATGTGAGTCAGACCTAGTTGATAAAGCGTAACAAAAAAAGTGGATGTTTTTTTGGTGTTATAATTTGAGTTGTGGAAAAGCTATCATAAATGCCGGTATTTAGTTCTCAATTTTTTATTTCCAAATTTCCATTGACGCCTATATCTTATATAAAAACTTAAACATTGTCCAATCAAAAGCCTTTACTTCGTTCGTAATTGGGTTTTGACCCTTTAGAATTTTTTGTATATTAAAAATATTTGTTAGTTGGGGTAAAAATGGTGAATGAGGATTTATAGAGTTATAAAAGTAGGATGAGCGAATATTATTATAAACATAAAAATGAATCAATTAACTATTATGTTAGTAAGAGGGAACCTTCCAATATGTCTTCATTTATATTGACATAAGAATAATTATGTATTAGAGTTTATTTGTTACTATGGGCCAAGTCAATCAACGAATGTTATTTTGTAAATAAAAAATGTAGGTTGGATTTTTTTGTAGAGTGAAATCTATTGGAATGTACCCATTATTTATTTTGTCCACTTTAATTGTAAAATGTTATTCCGTGAATAATGTGAGCAAGAATTATTAGATTAAAAGGGACACAAATAGAGGATATTACTTGGGAGTTATGAATTGATCCATGAAAAATGTGTGGCTTGTGCATGCATTTAATTTTCAATGTTTTATTTCCAACTTTCCATTGATGTCTTTGTCTTATATAATACATAAAATATTATCTAATAATAAAAATTGGCATCCGTTGTGGTTAGAATTCAACCCTGAAACCTATAGGAATTTCTCATTTTTAATTTTTTTTGCTTCTTTAAGCACAAATTGCACTCATGTGAATAATGTGAGGGAAATCAAGATTATAAAGTCAAATGAATATAATGAATAATTATTGATTTTTATTTTCACTTTACCTATTTCCATACACCTACTTGAGCTTAGAACCATAAATGGGGACTACAAAGTTCTCTAAGAAACAAACATTTCGTTTGTGTTTCGAACATGTAACATAAATCATTTTTTTTTCTTTTTTATTTTATTTTGGCACATTTATGAATAAATTACACTCAAATGAATAAATAAAACTCAATTATCAATGATTTTCCATACATTATTTGCTCCCCTACACTTACTCGAGCTTAGAATTTTAAATGGGGATACTAAGTGGTTGAAGAAACAATTATTTTAGTTGGGTTTCAATTAATCAACCTATTGTATTTTACCTATTATTTATTTAGGCCCCTTCGAGCATAAATTTCACTCAAGTGAATAATGAGAATGAGATATGTTCCATAAAGTGAAACATAAATAGTGGTTATTGTATGGGTTCTATAATTAGATGATGTGTTTGTCTTATTTAACATATTAAACATTGTCCAATCGAAAACCTTGTCATTTTATTGGAATCTTTACGTGTAAATTTCTCTCATACACATGAAATTGAGAGAATAAAGTGGAGATTAGATTTAAAAATATTAAATAGGTCTTTGAATTTGAGAAAAGAAAAAACGTGTGATTCGTGAAGGTATTTAATTCTCACTATTTCATTTCTATATTTACGTTGACATCTTCATATTTTTTAACAAAAAAAATGTTGTCCATTTAAAAACATTGACGTTGGAAAATACTCAAAATTACAAAATAGAATATCTATATTATATGATAAAATACACATGTAACTCATTTGACTCATCATTGTAGGAGATCAGTTACAAATACTTTCTCATACATCGCCTCTTATGTTATAACTACTCTTTCATTTACTCGATCTTAAAAGTAAAATGTGTGGATACAAAGGACTAGATGAAGAAATAAATATAGCTAGGTTTTGAAAGTACGACCTTTTAAAATATTCCAATTTTTATTTTGGCTACTTTAAGCTCAATTGTACTCATATGAATGAAGAAGTCTCAATCTTAAACATTCTCTCACCATACATGTATGATGTACTAGTGGTGGGGCTTAATTAAAAATAAGTATTCATGCATCACAATTTTTCCTATAATTACTCCATCTTTATAGTAAATACGAGGGAAAATTGATACAAGAATAAATTATTTCAATTGGCTTACAAACATGGAATCATAAGGGGTTTTCCCCTTTTTACTTGTCTCCTTTAATCGTAAATTGCACTCACATGAATAGTGTGTTGAAGATAGAGATGGTATAGTATAAAAAAATTAAATTATCCTCCCTCAAACCCATTCTTCATCGGTCCCCCTCATTTGTTCCCTCTTTTTTCTTCCTCAATTTTTAGTTATTCATTCAGACCCCTTCAGAGTTTCCATCATACATTTCACATAGGTTTGTTACTAAAATATATGAAATAACTAGAATACTCTATGTGACAATAGAGAATCATGGTGTATAATCCATACTTCTATGTTGATGATGAAAATATTTATTGATCAAGAAATGTTGTTATTGCTTAATATATGTGGATGAATCCATCAGAAAGAGAAATCATGGTTTGATCATAACCCTAGTAAAATTTTAGGTTATGTGATAGTAAATATATAGTGATACTAGAATATAGATCTATAATTTTTGATTTGTTCACATTGATATGTCATTATGGTGGAGTCCATATTATTATATAAACTACTCCAATGTTACCCTTTGTAGGTAATTGTTTTCTTTAATGTATTATTATCTTGGTTAATGAAAAATTGTTCATTAATCTAAAAAAAATGAAATGATTGAATAAATATCAACAATTTGTGTGTACTATGAAAATACATAGAAGAATGATTATTTTGAAGTTTAATAAGGAAGGCAGTGCAATGTAGCATAACGTAAGAAATGAAATAATAAAATATGCTCGATGTGAGAGGAAAATATTTTCATGGAAGGTGAACTATTTCACTGGCCCATTAGGAGCCCATATTAAGGAGTTGATGATGATAAACTATATAAACACATGTCAAGAGGATAATTACCACATGGGTAACATCCTTGATAATTCAATCAGGTCATATGGTGATGAATATAAATCGAAATGATGTGCATAATATAAAATCATATTTAGTTTGGGAATTTGGAAAATAATGACATGATTGATTGATCACTCCAAGATACGTTAGAAGGTCATATATTTCAATAGATATGAGGAAAGGTATGTAATTGAAATTGAATCCCAAGGAGTTAAGAAAACTGTATAAGAACATATAGAAGGAAATGGATGAGAAAATAAAAATGGATGAAATATAGTGAGGAAAAACATATATATTTGAATATAAATTATTATGTTTTATATCTTGATCGCAAATGTAAATTCAATCAGATTATAATTATTTTCTGATATAAAATAATAAGTTTTGTTTGTTTTATCATGTTGTTTGTAAGTATGTGCTTGTACAATTAAAGGATGTGTTTTTTGTGTTATCTGTATTGAAAGACTTGAACATTACATCATCAATTGTGGTTGTATATTAGGTTGTATATCTATGAAGAGTGATTTATATATATTATTCATGATTGTTTACACTAGGTAATTGAACCTGTATTTTTACGTGTTATGGTAATGCATAAAAAAATGATAGTGTTGTTAAAGAGGACTGTTTTTATTTTAATTAACTTCCAAAATCAGATACTAAAGATAAGAAATATGCATTAAAATTTGAAATGATTGATAAAATTATAATAAAATACTTCAGTACACAAGATGAGGAAGAAATTTGGCTTACGTTGAATGCAAACTTGTAAAAAACCCATGGAATATCATGACCTTGTGGAAATATTATATTTAATATTTACTTATATATATAGTTACTTTAAATCAACTTAAAAAATAATAAACTATTCATATATAATCCAAATACATACATATATGTGTAAAAATAAAAAAATAAGGACTTTTTAATGGTTTTTCTAGTTATCTTGTTTCTTTAGGAATGTTGTTTTTCATGTTTGTTTGATAGATAGGATATATAATATTTACAAAAATGTATTCACAAGGTATATTCACCATTATGTGGGACATACACATGTTGGTACATGAAGATATGTGCAATATTTGTTATTTACACTATTCTTCGAAGGAAGCCCCCCACACTATAAAGGTTCTTTTATTTCATCATAAGTTGCTTCAAAAAATATCATGAATGATTATATACATAGTGATTACTACTATATTTTTAGATGATACTACTAATTAATTTTCCTTATGTCATTTTAACCTAGATATTTCTATCTATGATTTTAATATTAATGTTTTCTATACTTTCTTCATATATTATTATCACTATATTAGACTTATACAAACTACTTCCTTGAATGCTTACTGACTCAATTTTATTTCTCATTAACACTCTATAATTATATAATTTATAAATCCTAAGTGATTTTATTTCCATGTGATATTGTGGGTGTCCCATGTTTGTGTCTTATACCTATCTTGCATGTATGCACTTTTTATATGAATGTTGCCTTTTTTTATATCTATTGTAAAAACAATGTAATACGAGTGTGAATGTTAGAAATGTACGTTTTTAGGTCGGTTATTTGGTTTCATCCATGTAGAAATTTGGTTTGCATAACCACCAACTTCTAAACCACTTCAACCACTTCTCTCCTTGTATTTATTCACTGTTTACATTGCAATAAATTATTCAAACACGTTTTCACTCTCTTGATTTGCCAACACTATGTAAACATCTATTGTATTTATGTGCATTGCCAAATACATTATCATACACATTAACGCATGGAAAATTCATCAGGACACATTTTACATCTTCAGAAAGATTATAGATACATGAATTTTTTTATAGAGTTAAAATACGCATAAAAAAGCACATCTTGTAGAATTTATTATAATATAATGATGTTAAAAATCATATAATTTAGTAATGCCAATGGTACAATCTTAACCATGATGGATGTTCTTAGAAAAGGAGATTATTATCAAGATTTTTTAGTTTTTCTCATATTTCGTCGTTTATAAAGAAGTATCTCTATATAGCCTCATATACAAATGAATAAGATTATATCACGATATTGGTGTGATGAGTACTTCATTCCTTATTAACTATACAATTTAGATACATCTATAGTAACAATGTTTGGGGTAATGGGGATCCTTCTCCCCTATGATATCTTAGAATCTATATATTCATTTTGAGTAAGAAAAACATTATGTAGTCGGGGAAATACTCGATTATGTAATTTTTTGTTCCTAATCAATAACTTTAGAATGGAAATAGTAGTACATATATAAATATGGTGATGGTTTGCTATGTGGGTTTATTTGAAGGTGTTGAAGAAGCTATGTTTTTTTTAGGATCTCCTTTCTGTAACGCCGAAAAAAATTTACCCACACGAAATCCAAGGCAACCTAGGTCAAACTAAAAAAATTATAGAATATATTTTTATTTATTTTTGTTAAACACACTCGCAAAATTAGATTCAAATTTACGGTCATCACATTCTCATTTCTAAAATTACATTAAATTAATATTAATAATTAATTTTTTGATCTCCTTTAAATAAAATAATAAAATTTGTCAATACCTTATAATAAAATTAGTTATTATAAAGCAAGACTTAGACTTCTCTATAGTTTACTTTAATACAATTTAATTTCACCTTAATTATTAAATTTGGTTCGTTAACTTCAAGGGTATTGAGGTCCATTTAATTAAGTAATAAAGTTCTATTATACCCACAAAGGGTCTAAGCTTGCATTTTAAAGAAACTTGGGTTAGGGAATAATACCACCCCCTACAAATACTAGAGTGGCTCCAGAATAATGTCTACCCATGCAAATTAAATTTGAATTTATCTTGCCCACTTCCCACCTTCTTTTTGTAGGGATGAATCTAATCCATTGGTTGTATTTTCATTAGGGGCCCTTAGATTTAGGGATTCAACTAACCCTAAGCTTTCTTATGAAAATCTCTTTTTGTCTTTTGTTTTGGCTTATAGTTTCTCTTTTTACTTTTTAGATTTGTGGAGGACGAGGTGGAAGCCATGAGAGACAATCTCAAGCTCATGGAAGGATGCACATTCTTAATTTTTTTCTTCTTCTATTTACACCCTCCTCTAGGGTTCTAATGTATTTGTTTTTGTTTATTTAATTATTTTAGTATTTTTCCAAATGGGCATGTGTGTTTTTGCACCATTTTAGATGAATAAGAAAAATGGTTTATATATACACTTATGTAACAAAAGATATCTACATATATACATACATACATATATATATATATATATATATATATATATATATATATATATATATATATATATATATAACCATCATTTTATTAAGACCCAAAAATATACTATGGTGTTATATAATTTAATATATATTATTTAGTACAGTTTTCCCTGGCCGCTAGAAGGGATCGACTGTGTTTATTTTTTTATTACCAACGAGTAGCCATGTTGACCGATTAAAGGAATGACACATGGTAAAAGTGTTTGCGGAGTTTAATTTTTTTTGCGGCCACTGTATTTGGTTGGGGTTTAAAACATATTGTGGGGGGAGGGGTTGCCGACCCCACGCCCCCATCCTATAAAAAATGGGATGGGGGTCAGGTTGGTGACCTCCCCTCCTAGAGGCGTTTCATGACCTAGGCAACTTAGGCAGTTGCCTAGGGCGCCAAATAGAGAGGGCGGTTAAATTTTGATTTTTTTTTTCAAATTTTAGCAGGTCGGCTTTACCTCAGGTCGGCTTTACTAGTTGGCAATGGCAGTTTGAACCGGTGTGGATACATCATACGGGATATATTATATAAACATTGAGAAGTGTCAACTAGTGAATAGGCAGTGTACTACGTCAAGTTGAAGTGAACTGTGAGAATCGAGATCTCAGATCTGTAAGAGTAAATACTGCAGGGCAGTGTGAAACTGAAGCCTCTTGGATAATCTTTTCACAGAGCCCGATGAGATTGAGTGCAACTGTACAGAGAATAAGAAGGTGAAAGCACTCATATCATTAATCCTTCTCCCCATTTACACACCCTGGACACTGCAGCTGTAAAAAAAACAAAAACAAATCAAAGCATTTTTTTTCTGAAAAGATAAGAAAAAAATGAATGAGACAATTTATTTCAACAATCACATCCGTACTGCCAATCCCCAATACCGAGGTATGCACTTACCACACTAGTGACTAGATAAAAGTATCATGAATCACATTTCCTAATCACTTTCTAATCAGATGTATTATTTGACTCAGGTTGCAAGGTACTATTTAATCAAACAAACCGTCGAATACATGATTACATCAAGAAACTGCAGCAACAAGTCCAAGACCTAAATAAAAAGAGAGAGAAACTATTGGGCATGAAAAAAACCTGCTTGCAGGACTCTCAAGCGGCAAGCCTGACTCGTGAGCGAGCTCATGCGACGGTCCACCGTTCTACTTCCACGGATAAGGATAGTGAGGAATCTTCAATCACTATTTAATTAATTTGAAATTGATTATTGCAATTTTCTTTGCCTTTGCGGCTTTTCCAGGCTGAGGAGTGAGGCTACACAAATTACAAACTACAATTCATTGAATCATTTACCAAATGAGAATCTTTCGTCAGTAAATGTATCACCGATAACCGATTCACTGATTCACCAAAGTTCCAAACCGTAAACGAAGTTTGAAGAAAAAGTTAGCAAGGATGAATTTTTAAAAAAAACATGTGAGGTGAGTGCCTGGCCCCAGAGGGGGGGTGGGACGATGGGGGGATGGGGGCGTACTCTCTGAGTACTACCTAGGGCACTTCAAAACCTTAATTCAGCCTTGCTGCCCCCACCATTTCCTCCTTTTACTATATGTGCAGGCCTTAGCCTATCTCCACAAACTTTTTATTGGTTTTCCTTTTTTTTATTAACTTTTTTTTTTTGGTTTTAATATACATTTAAATATAAAGTGTTATTATATAATTTAAGTATATATATATTAAATTATATTTAAATATATTAATAATATCAATTCTATTATTAATATCACATTTAATAATATTTTAATATTAAGACTGCTATAAATATCTAATTATATTCATAGTATTAATATTATTAAAAAAACTTAATGTTATACCTAAAACTTCTCTTAAAATATGGTAGAAATATTACTAAGTTTTTATTAAAAACTTATTTCATCCATCATTACCATTTTCCTTGATATTTGATGAAAAATGAAACTGATTTAACTTAACAACACATTTATATACTCAATTAGATCTATAGACTACTTTTGTAACTATGTAGTTCATTTGTTCAACTAGATTTTTAGGAATCATTTTTTTTTTATTTTTTACAAGATGAATAATGTAACGCCCATCTAAAAACAACTGCTCGAAACAAAGAACAACCTAGGTTTAGTTAGGAAAAGTTAAGGAATAATTTTATTTTAAAAGTGTTCTACCAGAGTCCATTACAACCAATATCAAAATGTCCTACATAACAATAGGAGAGATAAAGTCATCCCTAGTTCAGATATATTATCTTCTTGCGAGGCGGTGCGTAAGAAATTTCGTCGGGCACAGAAGAGAGGTGCGGGGAGAAACTCATTCTCTCTCAAGCACGCAAGACGGGTGTGAAAGAGACTCATTTTCTCCTGGGCATGCAAGGCGGGTGTGCAAGAGGCTCATTTTCTCATGGGAATTCAAGATGGGCATTCAAGAGGCTCATTTTCTCATGGGGTGTGCAAGACGCTACGCACATGAAGCTTTGCCTTTTCTGAGAACTTTAGATAGCCATAACTTTTACTAGGGAACTCAGTTCTTGGAAAACAAGGACTTTTCGGAAAGATCTCGACAGAATATTTTCACAAAAACCTTAAGAATTTAATTTAGATAAATTTTGAAGGGTAAATTTTGAGAAAATGATTTGTAGGCCTTTTAAAATGAAAACTGGTAACATTTGACTTATAATATTTGTTCAATTCGATCTCTTTCCTTTCTCAACACACCAAACAGACATGAAGGGTTGCACTTGGGTAAATTTTAGGATGGATCTCAAGGGTTAATTTGTTTGATTGAAGATCAATTCAAAATTTTCTAATTTGATAGCAAAACGACTATAGTTTTTCCTTTGTTCGATTTGAAAGGTTCTTTTAAAATAAATTGTAAGTGATAAGGTCTATTGGAGTCGTGTTGGTCATACCATATTTAAATCAATGTTTCATTTTGTCTTTTTAATGTTGTAGGGTCATTCTGTACATTTTAAATAAATTATATATACAAGTTGAGAAAGTTCTAACAGCGATCCAAAACAAATATATTTGGTTACATATACTAATTTCAATAATAATTCATTCCAAAACTCTGTAACCTATTAAATAGATTCAAACAAGGTATTCAAATGCAAATTTAGAACTTCAAATTTTCCAAACACTCATTTTTGCATAACAGAGCATTATACATTTCTTTATACGTATTTCCAGACTTTCAAATGGAGATCTCATAATGCATTTCAATAATCAAATTTCAAATACAACAATGCCATTTGATGAGTATAGTAAAATCCTCTATTAATTCTGAAATGATATCTTTACAACTTTCTCTTTCATTCCTTAAAATACAACATACATAATTCATGTCTTTCACATTTTTTCAAAAGCAGAAAACATAGTATATCTCTTTTACATTTCGATTTACAATTTTCATAGAAAATAAATAACATAATTCCATCACCAATAATATAGAATTTCATCCACTTCAAAGTGGGAAAGGGTTACAAATAGAACTATCACAAGGGACTGTCAAAAACTATCTTTTTCCTTTTCTCCAGAACAACAACAGGCAAATCCATCATACTCCAATTTTTGATCACAACAAAGGCACAGGAAATGCAACGCTCTCCACCCAACCAAGACATCCAATGAAATAAGAAGCCCTCCTTCTTCATTGGCCTCCAAGCCCCAACCAAAATGTAATAGAATATGTGTTTCAACTTATGGAAACAACAGGCTTGCACACACACACATGCAAATTTCACATTTAAACACAGTCCAAAATAGAATGTAGTTTACAACCACACTAAAACATAACAAACAATAGTCAAGCTTCATCATGCAAGCCAAAGGAGCAAGAAACTATGGGGGATGCTACTTATGCCTCCTAAAGGGGAAATGTGTATCACCACCTGAGAACAAACCGCCAAAATACATATCATTTCAAATCTCTAACATACCCTTATGCCTCCCCCAAGTACCCCTTATTCCTCAAATTTCCTTATGCCTCCCCAACCTCTTATGGCACCCCATAACGAGTAAAGAAATATAAGATATTTATGTTTACAAGTTGGAACCTAAATTCCCAACTCCCTCCACACTTATACCTCCCCAAAACACTTGTGCCTCCCTCAAGAGTACCCCATAGTCTTCTCCTACATCATCCCTAAGCCATCTACCCAACATCCCACAAACAATAACAAACATACAAGCATTTACATATTCATAAAAGGGGAAAGAATAGCATTTCCAAGAGCCAAGATCTTACCTCTCCATGATGGAGTTTGTTCCAAGTTCAAAATAGCAAGCTCTTTCAATGCAAGCAATCAAAATATCAACCAAACACAAGTATTCAGAAATATTCTAAACTTCTCCAAAAGTAAGAGCTCTCGAAACCAAAATAAGTCTCCCAAAATGAAGTGATAAAAGTGAAGCAACACAAAAACAAGCTAAGGAATTCCAATAAATAGAAGAGGGAAGAAAAGAGGATGAGGTGGATCCAAGTAGGATGCCACTTCACACATCCTCAATCCCAACACCAAAGTAAACTTCATTCTCCAATGCATAATCAATAGGTGGGTGAATAATATAACAGTTTTACTTACACACTCCAATCAAACCCACACCCAAAGGACTAAAATTAAAACATGTAAGAAAAGTGAAATAAAAAATTCAACATGACTTACAAAAATGCATAATTAAGGGCTAATTTTAACATTCTAACCATAGGTAAGGCTGGTACACAAATTTAAGAGGCATGAGACAAGTTTAACTTGTCCCACAAGTCTCCAAAATCAGCCTCAAAGGAAAAATTCGAATTTCAAAGAAGATTAAGTGTTTCTTATTCAAAAAAATCAACTTACATATCTCTTACACATTACTTACACATTTCTCACAACATTTTAATTCAAGGCCAACAACTCTATTAATTATATTCTTATGACATATTTTAATTAATTAACTTAACAACATGATTACTCACAATACTAACACACCATTTAATAAATAATGAAAGGGGTCAATGCACCACAAAATAAACAGATGCAAACATTAACAAAGGAACCAAATAAAAGAAAATACATAAGGTCCCTTTGTCACATTTAAAGGTGATCCCCCATGGGAATCCCTAGCAAAAATTAACACACACAAACAAATACAGTTGCCATGGCGACCTTGTTGAATTTATATATAATTTCAAAGTAGTTGGTCTCCAATCTCCTGATGTTTGCTATGATATTTTTAACCTACAAAATACAAATACCTCCTTCGGCCTTATGGCCATATCAGAAAATCCAAATGAATATAAATATAATTTCAAGATCATCAATATATATGTGAATCACAACAATCATCAAGACAGTCAACACTATCACTTACAATTCCATTAACAACTATATCATCATCAATTTTAATCCAATTTTCAATTTCTATGTCTAATTAAAATATTCAATTATCACAAGTCCAAACAAAATCTAAAATATAACCATGTCAAACTGTATATATCAACATAAATATATAAAAAAATGTCTCTAATAGTCATCATGCATCATATAAGAGTCAAAGTCAACAATAATCCATGATCGAACATCTAACATCATACCAAATAAAAACTATACTAATGTCCCTGATATAGTAAATAATGTCATGATCAATATCAAAAGGTTTCAAAGGGAAGTGGGCACTACAAATAACAACCAAGGATTTAAAGGATTTTCCATTTACTTAAATAAAATTTAAAATTTATTTCAACGAATACAAGGAGATGAAAAAATATAGTTTCTTTTTCTATTTTATGTCTTTCAACTAATACAATAGAAATTAATATTTCTTTCCTTTAGAACATACAAGTTTCAAACATTCACACAAGAAACTTTCAACAAGGTTTTCCAATAGTTTTGAAATAAGAAAAAAACACCTAAAGAAAGACAATAGACCAACTAAAATGAGAACAAAGTTTTTTTCTCTTCAATCACATTTCAATAAACTTGATTAAGTTTAGCAATCCATAGTATTACTTCCCAAAAAGTAATGGAAAGATTTTAAACTTGTGCCATCCTTTACAATATCAACTAAGATTACATTTTGAGAATGAAACAACTAAAAATTCACTTTAAAAAAATACAATCTTACAAGGCCTCCATATACCATTATGACAACATGATATTATATAACAAGAGAGTACATTATTATTTTCTCCAAATGCACAAGAAGCCTTCATCACCTAAACTCCTCCTTCCAAGATCAAACACGCAACTAAAAATGGGGAAGTAGGCAACAATCTCCACCCAACCATTACTCTAATGAGGAAGTGAAGCCTACTTCCTCATTGGCTCCCAAGCCATAACAATGAGAAAATATGGAATATTTGACAACCATGGAAACAAAACACAAGGCTTCCACATTTACTACCAAGAAACATTCACACAAGAGAATAACCAAAAAACACTAATTTTTAAACACAACAACTTCTCAAAAATAATGGCTCTAAAACTAGCCATATAGAGAAAGGAATATGGGTGTGCCCTTGTTCCTCCCAAGGGTTTGGATTCCCACCTCAAAAACCTCAAAAAAAAAATCAAACCAAAATTATCTTATGCCGCCCTACAAATAAAATACATCTATTATGTATCCCTCTCTCTTATGTCTCCTAGAATGAATAAAATAACAAGATAAGAACAAGGTGGGGCATCAAATCCACTCCCTCCTAAATACCCAAAAGAGGCTCTTATGCCTCCCAACATATTTCATCCCCATTTCATTATCTCATACACATCCTAAGGCTATTTCACTGCCCAACAACATCAAGGAAGAAAACACATTCATTCAACACATAAACTTACAAGAAAAAAGAAGAAACCAAGGGTGCAAGACCCTAAATTTCCATAGAAAGAAACCACTTCACAAGAAAGTCTCAAAATCCTCCAAGCTCAAGCAATTCCAAGAAATATTCAACTCCAACAAGAACTCTAAAATGCAAGCCTTCCAAAATGAGAGAGCCCACTCCAAGCAAGTAACCCCCAAAACTTTACAAAAAATATAATAAATAGAAAAGAGGGAGAGGGAGATGATGTGGCTACATGTAGGATGCCACATCATTTCTTCTCCATCCCACATCACCAAAGTCAAACCCATACCCCAAAACATAATAAATTAGTTTTTGGGGAAAAGACCACCCTCTTACACACTGAACCCAACCCACACCCCTTAAAGACAAAATTAATTACCCATGTAAGAAAAATGCACTTGATTGCCCATTTTCATTCATAAAAACACAAAATAGGATATAAAATAAGTCCCTCCCATCATAGTCTAGGTGGGTGGATGACTTTAAAGGGTGTGGGACAAGCTTAGCTTGTCCCAAAAGTTTCCAAAACATCCTAGAAGGTAAAAATCCCAAATTTCACAAGGAATATTGAGTACACACAACACAAAACATATTAAACTCATCCCAAACCAACACACATAAAATCTACCAACTCACATTTATTTCCCTTCTTTTAGTCACATCCTAATTAGCACTAGATAAACACTTTTAAATTAACTTAAGAGGGGTGAAAAACATAATTAATAAATGTGACTCCACATGCAAATAAAAATAAAATAACTCATGATTAAATAAAAGTAATAAGACAAAATTACAAACATTCTGAAGGTCACTTTTGAGGTCACCCCCCAATGTGGACCTCCTAGCAAACTACAACAACTAACAACATATGAATACACATGTTGTCATGGTGACCTATTGCCCATACTCCATATTCCCTCACTGTTGGTCTCCTATACGGATTTCGTTTATTTTGTTGCAAATACCTGCAAAATTCAATACAATATCTTTTTAGCCTCTTTGCCATATTAACAACATCGAAATAGTAAAAACACATGCATATACATATAACCAATTGTCGCAACTTAAACCAAGACAAGTAATTTTTCATCATTCAAAATTCAAATTATTTCAATTTAATTATTTTATCAACTAGCAATAAGATCACGACATCAAATACATGATCTAGCATCATATAATTATCAAAATAAATGCATTAGTCCAATATAAGCTCGAAATCAACAATTCGATATATCTAAATATGGATATAATCCATCCTGTAAATCATGTCGCAAGTCTAACATCCATATTGTCCATAAATTAACTAATCAAAATAATAATGTCCATCTTTCAATATCTAAACTGTGATAGAAACATCCATAACTCTAGTCTACACTAAGAAACATCATAATAATCTAAATTTCGAAGAGGAGTGGGAACTACACTTTGTCTTTTATCGCTATATTCTTAAGTGGAATTTATTGAAGAATCTAACCTCTGTGTAGGTTAAATTTTGTCTATAAAAATTTCTAAAAGGGGAACTTCAGTTCAACATATCACTCTATTTGCTAATTATGTATACTCAACACTATATTGTCTCTTTTGACACACATTTAGGAATAATCATCCCCAGACTTCTGACATATTATTACTAATTTCATATATTTAAGGAATGAAGGGAATATGTATTGCTTCCATGTTAAGCATTTAATATACTTACTTTTCTAAATTCAAAGTTACACGAATTAATTTACATCTTTAGTTATGGTTTAGTTTATATCATATAAATTTACTTCACTCTTTTCTATATGGGTTGCATAATATAGTATTCCAACACCAATACATTAGAGAATGATGGGGATGAACCAAAAAAAAAATATTATACAAGAGAAATGTCAAGTAAAACTCAAGTGTAGTTCACCTTATTCTATACCATTTTTATGACATAAAAAAGTTTCTTATTAAAATTCAAAAAGACTCCTAATTAAACATTAATTATAATCTAAACTTGACTAGACTTAATATTTCTAGTAAAACATATTGTTTATAGCAATAGTTATTTTTAGTAAAATTTATATTATTAGTTTTTAATCCTACAAATTTGCATGAAATATCTACACATAAAAATAATAATATGTCTTGACTTCTAACTTTATTTGAATCAGAGTTACAAAGATACACTATTTTAAAATATTGGAAACAATTAAAAATAAACTTTTAAATCCAATTTTTTAGCACTAAATTAATGTTTTCAACCTTAGAAAATTATAAAAAAATGGATTAAAATGATAGTTCAACTTGTCAAACATATGTTTTTTCAAGTAATTTATGTCAAAAAAAATTAAAACGATTCATTTTCCTTCCCAGATTAAAATTTAGGGCATCCATAAGACATGCCACCAAATCCACATAGTTATCGTCTAGTTGTAAATAACTCAAATCATGTGAATTCATGTGATTGAATTGTTTTATCTTGTAGCTAAAGTTTATGAATATCCTCTTCTGGAATCCACGTGTTGTCCTCCTTCTGCAAACATTGTCATTGTACCAAATATCTATTGAAACTACATTTCCTTGTATTGATTGTTTTCTTATAAATAATTTACACAAATTTTTCATTTTCTTCCCATAAATATTTTCCATAAAATTGAATCCTTCAGTTATATCCTTTGTAATCTCGTGTCGATAAAATCAATATAAATTTCAACCATTATATACTAGAGAAATATAAAAATTGTATGGCATATTTACCTTGTATGCATTATTTTTTAAATAGAGAGTAAAGGTAGGGTTTTACTAGGGACCCCAACCTATTATAGAAGGGACCTATAGCCCAGATGATACATTAAGCACAACACAAAGAAAACAAAAATAAAAGTAAAATTAACTGAATATAAAAACAAAATAGTAATTGTTATATATATCTACGTCCCAGGGTAAATATAGACAACAACCGAATATGGAAATCAAGGAAAATCAAAATCCTTCATTTCAGGTTTTAGAGGGTGCATTGTATGCCTCTACTCCCACCAAGGTCATTTCAGGTTTTCATGAATGCAAAACAAGTCTGGAATTCCAAGTCCTTCATTTTTGGTTTTAGAGGCTGCCAAATAGGTCTTCAGTCTTGAACTCCTTCATTTTCGGTTGTGGGGGATGCATTGCATGGCCAAAAACCTGACACAAAGAAAATATGTTGCGCATGTCTGGAAACCCGACACAAAGGATTTTAGGTTTTGGGAAACACGAGACATGAAACATGTAGATCGCAAGGCATGTCCCGATGCTTGGGAGTTCTAAAAACCTGAAACACTACCTAGGATAATCAAGTTTTGAAGTCGGGGAAAGAAGTCAGGAAAGCATGGGGCAAAAACATGTCGACCCACCTTCAAAACCCAATGCATATGCAAGTCCAACTTCCAAACCCGAAACAAAGGAAATCTTGGAAACACTAGAGGAAGTGGGTTTTGGGAAAAAATAAGCATCAAAAACATATCGAGCCACCCTCCAAACCAGATGGAAATGCAAAGGAGAACCCCGAATGCGACAAGAAGCAGACCCTAACATGGGAAATATTCAAATGGCCATAACTTTTCACAGTGAGCTTAGATTCATGCAAGAGAGGACTTTTTGGAAAGCTTATAGGGTTCTCTATCCAACTACCACTATTTTTTGGGTTTGTTAGGGTTCTCACCTACCACCATAATGAGATGAATTAAATGTAATATGGAATTGGTTGGGGTATATTTCAAATTCCTCTCTTCTCGCTCTCTTTTTCTTCCTATAAATTGTAAAGAGGGGCTTCATTCTAAAGATTGGACATTCTTGTTTTGCCCCTCCCTTTTTCTCTTTTCAGCAAGTGGATTTGTGGAGTTCCAAACCTCCCATTCAAACTGTAATACATGTTTGTGCCTCTTTTCCATTGTAATGGACTGTATCAATCTTTGGAGCAATAAAAAGCAAGTTTGTGGATGATTTCAACCCTCTCTTGTATTCACTGCGTTCAAGTGATCTCTTATTGCAATTTTGGTTACTTGTGCATGTTTATTGTATTGCATTTTTATGGTTTGTGTTTATTGGAAAAACAGTTGTTCATCATTCCTTTGGTGCATCACCTTGGTTAGATTAGGTTTATTTTCTTGTATTTTCTCAACCCTATCTCCTTGGCAAGTTAGATTAGTGTTTTTAGTGAACCCTCTGCAAATTTTTTGTGTGCACCTGAACAGAGGAATAGGAACCGACCTTCATTCGGAGAGCTTTCTTGGTTCACAAGGTCCCACACTTAGGAAAATATCCATGTTATGCAATCACACTGAGAGTCTCAACCCATCGAGTTGCAAACATTCAGGGGTGTTGTGATTCGCCATCAATGGTAATCCAAATACAACAAGTATGCAGGCCGAAAGTAGATATATTACATCCCATCAAGATGAAAAAAAAAAAAAAGATATCATCAAATTAAAAGCACCAAGAATTTCCACTAAGAATATGTGATCCAAGACGTTTAGATTTCTTCGTTGCAACATTGGTCAAAGAATATCTCTCATCCAGAAAAGCACTATACATTTCACTGGTTCCATAATGTTTTTTAAAATCTCCTCCTATCTGGAGCCCAATCAAAAATAGAAAATTGGGTCAGTGGTATTATAAGAAGAAGATTATTTTCCTTTTGGGTTTTGACCCTAAAATGTTTATCAAAATCTAGAACAATTTCCAAATCTCCCTCTAGGTTAAACTTTATTCTACATCATTTTTCAGAGGGACAATTAATTGATCTTCTACTTCCGCAAGTGTGCTAGAACTATTGTGGGACTCCACTTTGTCTAAGACTAGATTACCTCAGGTATGGGTTCAGAATATTGAATATGCAATCTTTCAAAGACATAATGTGCTTCAGATATGGGTTCAAAATATCTCAAAAAATTCAATACAATAATCATTCAATGAAAGTAGAGCACAATGGAGGAGCAACTCGTTGAGCTAAAAAATAAAAAAATAGAGCCAGCTCATGTTGCTAACAATGAGCCATATAAGAGAAAACTCGGTCCAAACGGTCGAGACATCCCCAACATATTGAGCCTTTAGGAAAGCACGATGAACTAAAGGTGCAACGAGATGTGGAACGAGACTCGAGTGAGCTGAGTGAATACATGGGCAAGTTACATCTAATTAGAGCACTAGAAACATTATGGGACCGAGCTGTTCACTACATGGCCAAGCTAGATGACTAGAACAAGTCATTACAATAACAATGGTGAATGGGTTTGTAGTAAACACACCTAGATTGAAAGGTAACATAGAGGAGAGACCACAAAAAAAAAAACACCATCTCGATTCATGAGCCTGGTCGAGTTAAAATTCCATAGCCTATGTTGAAACAGGGCGAGCTGGAAAACAAAAATGAGATATACAAAACAAAATAAAGAAATATCGAGATGAAATATGAACCCTTCGAGATATTAATAACTATGTTGTAGATCTCGAATAGTTAAATTCAAACACAACCCAATAACACTGAGATCAACATGAAAATAGAGATTCATTAGAACAATAAAGCTCGAGCTACAGAACACACCGAGCTGCTAATGAAATTGGTAGAGATACATGAGCCCGAGCTCGAGCCAAACCAATGACAGAGTTAGCCCAGGTGAAAACACTTCTAAAGAAAGTAAGAGAATAGAACTCACCACAAAAAAGTAATATCAGAGGCCATAACAACACTCAAACCAGCAACTTGAATCCGAACCATAATGAAACATGGCGGCCAGTGAAATTTTTTACATAACCTCCACCTCTCCATAATAACTTCCAAAAACATCAAATGCAAGTGAGGCTCTTTTTAGGGTCCATACCTTAATTAGAGATAAGATTGACCATGGTTAAATTAATCTACCATGGTTCAAATCATTAACTTTCCCAAACATGCCACTTTACCAAATGTCATGAGAGTATGATATACTCTAAACATTTAATTAAGATCATTAGTATCATATAGGGAGGGGAATTTCTAATCTTTCGATTACTAACCTTTGCATGGTGGGATTTTAATCCTGTAGTAGTCCCAAGTCAAAAATATATACTTTTTAACCTTGTATTTTCTAAACCAAACACAGAGAAATACAAAATTCATACCTTAGAAAAATCTAGTTTCTACTATTACCTTAATTTCTTTGAAAATCCGTACACCTTACCATATTCTTTACAATAGGAAAGTTGACTTGAGTTTGACCTAATCAACAGAAGGTAAAAATAGACCATTCAGGCCATCAGTTAGCTTTGTGAACACATTCCCCATGATTTTTCCTTATTATTATTAAAAAAGGGTTAAATTGTGCATGGGAATTGAATTGCTAATATTGGATTTGTCTCCAATTATCTGGGTATAAAACTATAGTTGTGTTATTTTTGAGATGGAGTGGAGTTAACTCCTTTTGGATTTTATTATATACACCTGTTGGAAATTTTTGCACTCATGCAAAAATGGGCAACTCGAAACTTCATTACGATGCATGGAATTGGTGAAGTGACCCTAAGCTAGGGGAGATTGTTTCAGTTCAATATTTGTTCTGCTAGATTAATTAATGACTACATGTAATTTGCAGCTATGTGTGCTATTATAGAACGTAACAAATCACATAGTCTACAATTTCATGATTGTATTCAACAAAAGAACACAAAGCCCCAAAGGACAGATTTGTATTCTTGATGAAGACTAAAAATATAGAATAGATTAAGTGTTAGATTTTGGAACAAAAATCATAGCTGTAGATTGTAGTATTCAATGTTCATTGCTAAAGTTACATTTATTTTAAAGTCCTTTCCTTCATGATTAAATACATTCAATTATGTTATTGAGTTGTTTAATTCATTATGCAATCCATATACAATGTTGAAATTGTAGTGCCCACTTCCCTTTGACACCTTTTGATACTGATCATGACATTGTCAACTATATTATGGACATTATTATAGTTTTTATTTAGTTTTATGTTGGATATTTGATCATGGATTATTGTTGACTTTGATTCTTATATGATACATGATGATTATTAGAGAGACTTTATATGTTGATGATGTTATACTGTTCGACATGGTTATATGATGGATGTTTTTCGGACTTGTGATATTTGGATATTGTGAGTAACCTTAGAAATAGAAAATTATCAGATGATGATATAGTTGTTGATAAAACTATATTGATATTGTTAGATTGTTTGGATCTTGTTGTGATTCATATATCTAGATGATTTTAGATTTTTAATTTTATTTATATTATTTTGAACGCTCGGATATGACCACAAGGCTAAAGGAGGATTGGAGACCAACCACATTGGAATTCTAGATGAATTCAACAAGGTCACCATGGCAACTAGTTTTGTTTGTGTGTGTTTTTGTTAGTGTTAGGGATTCCTTTGGGGGGATCACCTTTAAATGTGACCAAGGGATTTTATGTATTTCTTTTATTCTTTGTCCCATTTTGTTTAATTTTTTATTGTGTTTTATGTGGTGCACTTACCATTTCATTATTTATTTGATGGTGTGTAAATATTGTGAGTACTCATATTGTTTAGTTAATTAATTAAAAGATCTCAAAAGAATGTAATTAATAGATTTGTTGGCCATGCTTTAGAGTGTTGTAATAATGTATAAGTAATGTCTAAGTAATGTGTAAGTGACCTTGTAAGTGATGTGTAAGTTAAATTTTGAGTGTGAAACACTCCACCTTCTTGGAAATTCGAATTTGTCCTTGGAGGCTGATTTTGGAGGCTTTTGGGACAAGTTAAACTTGTCCCATACCTCTTAAATTTACATACCAACCTTGCCTATGGTTTGAGGGTTAAATTTAGACCTTTTTATCCATTTTTTTTACAAGTCAAGTTGAATGTTGTAATTGTACTTTTCTTACATAATTTAATTTCAGTCCTTGTGGGGTATGCACTTGTTTGAGTGTGTAATTAAATCTGTCATATTATTCTCCCACCTATTTATTATGCATTGGAGAATGAAGTTGAATTGGTGTTTGGGGTTGACCATTGTGTGATGTGTCATCCTACATGAATCCACCTCATCCTATTCTCTTCCCTCTTCTATAAAATTCAAAATTCTTAACTTGTTTTGGGTTACTTCACTTTTGGAGACTTCATTTTGGGTGAATTGTCTTGTTGTTTTGGGATCTCTTGCTTGGAGAAGTATTTGGAAGATTGTTGCATGCTTGTGTTGGATTAATTTTTGGATTGCTTGCATTGGAAGGAGCTTGCTATTTTTAACTAGGAACAACTCCACCATGGAGAGGTAAGATCTCGGCTCTTGAAATTCCCTTCTTTTATTTATGTAAATGTTCTTATGTGATTTTTTTGGTGTATATTGTGGGATGTTGGGTAGATGGCCTAGGAATGGTGTAGGAGAAGATTATGGGGTTATTTTATGGGATGCACAAGTGGTTTTAGGGAGGTATAAGGGTTGAGGGAGTTGAGAATTTGAGTTCAACCTTACAAAGAAATAACTTGCATTTATTTACTCGTTATGGGGTGCCATAAGAGGTTGGGGAGATATAAGAAAATGTGAGGAATAAGGGGTACTTGGGGGAGGCATAAGGGCATGACATGGTTTGAAATGATATTCATATATATATATATATATTTGGTGGGTTGTAATCAGGTGGTGATACCATTTTTCCCCTTGGGAGGCATAAGCAACATCCCCAATAGATTCTTTATCCTTTGGATTGCTTGATGAATCCTTTGTGTTGTTTGGTATTTTTTAATGTTGTTGTAAACTACATTCTGTTTGGGACTGTGTCTCTTTCTGAAAATGTTCTGTGTATGTTTTGTGGAAGCCTGTTGTTTCCATGAGTTGGATCACATCTTATATTTCTTTATGGTTGGGGCTTGGGAGCCAATGAAGAAAGATGGATTCTCCTCTTCATTGAATGTCTTGGTTGGGTGGAGAGTGTTGCCTTTCCCCTACTCCTGTTGTGATCAAATTAGAGGAATGAGAAGAATGCATGTTGTTGTTCTGGAGCTGAGAAAAGATAGTTGATAGTCCCTTGTGAAATAAAATCTCATTGTAACCTTCCCACATGAAGTGGATGATCTTGTAAAAGTTTTTAATGGAAAGATGTTGTACAGTTTAGTAATTGAAATTTGAAATGTAAAAGAATTATACTCTGTATTATGTTTAGAAAGAATGTGAAAGAATGATATGTGTTTGGTATACTTTATTTTGTAATCAAATGGAAAGGAAGTTGTAAGAGTTCATTTGAATTAATGAAAATAGTTGTCTTGTCCATATGATTTTATTCCATTGGAAATATGTGTTTTGCATACTCTATGAACTCTCTGTTTGAAAAGAGGTAAAGTGGAACACGTGAAAATAAAATCTATTGTCTTCCCTGTATATAAAAAATGATTTTGGAAGAAATGAAAGAAGGAATTTGTAAGTTATCTTTTGGAATTAATAAATTAATGTAATGCTTTTCTCAAACTACATTATTGTATTGAATCTGATCATATCAATGTATTGAAATCTCTGTTGAAAGGAAGAAATGTGTGTGAGAAAAATACAGTATTTTATCTCTTTCAAATGTGTAAATCAAAATTGTATTTTGGTCTTGAATAGTTTGATTAAATCAACTAAGGTGTTAAATTGGAATTGGAACATATTCTAAATACTAGGAAGAACAAAGTGGCAAATAGACCCATTAAAATTTAATCCCTGTTATTTGTAAATTTAGAACTAGTAATTATTTAAACCAAAAATGCACAGTTTGAATTTGTAAAAATAAAATAACAAATTAAATGACTTAATTGAAGTATTAGGCCCTAAACGAGTTCAATTAGATAAAAACACTTGAAGGAAATATTTAAAAACTTCGCCAAATTGGGCTCAACCGTTTTAACGTTGTTTTGCTGTCAAAATGGTAAATTTTTGAATTGGAATTTAATCAAATAGATATCCTTCAAAAAATTATCCTAAATCCATCTAAGAACAATTCTCCATGTTTATTTCACATGTAGAGAGAGGAAGAAAGTCAAATTGAATAAATCTCACAAGTAAAAATTTACCAGTTCGCACTATGAAATCTTGTAGGCCGTTTTCTTAAAATTAACCCATTTAAATTTGTAAAAATAAAAAATTAATAATCCTTGAGTAAACACGATGTTGAGATATTTCCAAAAAGTCCTCATTTTCCCAAAACCGAGCTCTCTATCAAAAGTTATGTCCTTTTGAAGTTTTCTTCACTTGGCATTAATATTTTTTAAAAAATTTCCTTGGCAGGCCTGTGGCCCAAATTTTTCCCTTGGAGCTTCGATTTTTTTTTGGGAAAATGTTCAAAATTTTTCCCGCTTCCCCACCATCCTGCAGCCAAAAAGATGCTACCATGTGGCACCATCAGGTGTTAACGGAGGGGCGGATCCTTTCTTTTACTTAGCACTTTTAGAAATTTTTGGGAATTTTTTCCTAATTTTCCCCACCAGCACGTAACCGATCAGGTGATGCCACATGGTGTCACAAGGCATTGGTAGAGGAACAGGTCCTTTTTTTCCTTTTACATCTCAAAAAATTTTCTAAATTTTTTCCAAGTTTCGCCCGCTATCCCGCCAGCCTACAGCCAATCAACGGCTGCCACGTGAAATCGTGAGGTGCCGATGGAGGCACGGGTCTATGTACCCTCTTAGCCCTATGAGGCGTTAAGCCAATTTTCTCCCTACCTTGCCCACATAGGTTTAGGAGATACCACATGTCCTTTACAGACTTGCGGGAGTGCGGGCGCAAAGATGACTTTTAACCCCGCACAAGAGAATTTGCAAGTGTATCTCGCCACCCCACCTTTCCCCACTTTTCCCCACGCTGTCTTAGGGAGTGCCATGTGTCCCTTATGGAGTTGCAGACCTGTGGTAGCACAGACACAAATGTGATTTTTTCCACATGTGGGAAAAATTTTCCAAAGGTCTCCCTGCGGCCCGGCAACCCATCCTTTGGGTAAATTTTCACCCCTGGGCCAGCAGGCCCGGTCTTTGGGAAAAAATTTCACCCCAAGGTCCGCCAGCCCATAACTTGGAAAATATGAGGAGTTAGGAGGATTTATTTATATCAATGGAAAGGTGAGGAAATTTCCCATCCAATAGAAGTGATTTAGAGAAATTTGGAATTGCTAAAGTGTGGAAAAAACTAAAGTTGAAACTTCAGGCCTCTTAGAGAGTGGGCATGGTGAGGAATGTCTCTCTGAACCTAATTGAAACTTCTAACCCTAAATTTTGGACCTTATGACCTCTAATAATTATTAATAAAAGAAAATTATACTCTAGTAGATTAGAATTGTTCCTGAACCAATTAGTGACAATTGTTGTCTTGTAACCTGGTTGAAGATTCTTTTAAACAAAATTAATTATTCGATAATTTTTTTCCTAACCCACCCTAGGTTGTTTCTTGGGTCTCAAGTGGGTTGTTTTAGCAGGTGTTACAAAAATATAGAAACAAATATACAACTCAGTTTCAAAATACAATGTTTAATTCATAAGGAATTTCAAATGTTCCCACACAAGTTATGGGATGTAACTCAAAAGTAAATTACAACTACTGAAGTAAGAGGCACATATGCATGAAAAAAAAGTAAAGGAGTATGAAATAACCCATCATTGCCTTGGGTTTATTTCATTTCAGTTTATGCATTTCCCCATCTAGATTTTCTCTATCTTCATCCTTACTTCTTATCAAATGAAATTGTTCCTGAAAACAAGAACATGAAATATTGTTAATCACGAGCTCAGAATCGATCCATATTCCTATACTATCCAATTTCATGCAAGTGGATCTCCTAGCATTAGGAGGTATAGGTTACATGAAGATTAAATGCATAACTGATAAAAACACTATTCTATAACAACATACCTGACTCATTTACTCAGAAAGAACAAAAGAGAAAAACTATGGAATAAAAGAGAGTCCAAAAAGCCTAATGTTTTCTAACTAGTTTATCTAAATATGCAAGTACAAGTAAGAAGAAATAAGTGTTGCTTTCTATAACTTGAATCATAAAAGTACATTAATTTTAGTTCAAACTAAAGGCCAAAGTATACAAAGATATGCTTGTACTAACTGATAAAAGAAATGCAAGTTTAGTTCTGTAATTTCTAACAAGTGGAATAAGAGAAATTACAACTGAAACAAAATGGAAAGGGGAATCCGAGAAAATTTTGGCAGGGATTTTCCATGTAAAATGGAAATTTTATATCTTTTTATCATGCTATTTCAAACTAATACATGCATGAAAGCTGTAGATAAATCAAATAGTAATACAAAAAGGAGACAATGCATGGTATAGTTAAAAATACAAATTTAGATCTATACAAGTTACTTAATGATACAATAAAACTAAGGATGCAAAGGGTAATTCATGCTACAAGATACAGTACATTATGCAATCAGCTCAATGGACATCTATAGGATCAACTTCATAGAATCATGGCATCACATGGAACAACTTCCATAGTCTCAAGAAAAAGGTTCTAGACACTGCCTACTTTGAAAGATTCAGATCAGAGGTTTCCATATTATGTAAATATAAATCAAAGTAAGTGCAATCATTGCAAATAAATCAAGAATATTTATATTTTCCAGCATAGAAGTATACTTCTGCTCTTACAAATCAAAAGAAGAAGTACAATATAGACTCTCAGTCTTAAAAGTGTAAAAATACAGATCAAGATACAATCAAAATGAAAATTTTACATATTCTCGGCTACAGGTGGAAAATGCACTGGAATGAACTCTTGTGTTTTTCAGATTAGATAAATTCTCATTTATTTCAAATTTTGAGTATAAAACAATAAATTTTCAATCTAGATAATCATATTAAGCTCTAGCTACAGCCTAGACACTAAATCGTTTCAAGTTCTGATGTTATAATTGTTGAAAAGATACACAACTCAGGATAACAATAAATAGATACAAATCTCAAGGTCTAGATATAGAGAAGAAAGTATCCTTTTTCGATATAAAAATATAGTCAAAGTATAAGTTCAAGTTATCATAGTTGCATATAGTTCAACAAAATGATAAGGATCAAGCTTATTACAGCCAACTAAAGGAGACACAGTTTCTAAACAATCATGCTCCCAGAGGAAGAATCAATCAAGAAGAAGCCTCACTACACTATTTTCCTTAGAAAACTATAAGTTGCAGAGTTCCTTATTCATTAAAGGGTGGACAAGATGTAAACTTAAGATCATCAAATATGTTGCTATTAATCCGTCAAGCTCTTAATACCAGCATAAAACAAATCATCAATCAAGCTTGCAGATGAAGATGTAACATGATGTTTTTCAAAAAATGATATGATTTTTCATCTACAAAAGAGATAACACTACTAGGTATAGCTCTCAAATGAAATAGATTCAAAATATCATAGTTAAGAAAATCTACATCAAGTATGGATCAATCAAACGTAGATAAAGCCATCCTTCAAATTGACATTAAAATGCAAATTTCAACTGAAGGAAAAATTTAAGTGTAAGGTAGAGAAGATTCAATCGAGCACCTAGAAACAATAAATAGAAGCCATGGTTTCTTCAATGGCAGCAAACATAAAGGGAGGTGTATAAACCACTTATGAGCAAGAAAAGGCACCCACAAAAATAATAGATACATAGAAATCAATAAAAATAGTTCAGACAAGAAGGCATGAATATCCAAACTTTTATTAGTAATAGCCATTATATTCCAATGTAGAAGTACAACAAAGTATGAATAATCATTAAATTTAGAATGATAATGTACTTTTCTAAGAAATGGCACAAAGTTGCAGATACAGATCAACAGAATGCACTAGAGTTTCATGGCCATCCAAAATCCCTAAGGTATTTTGCAGAAGAGTTTTCCAATTTCTAAGAAAGAATTGCAGAAACCCACAAAAGTTAAGTACTGAGTAAAATATGATGATACCAAGAACTCATCCAAGCTCAGAACAACATAATACAAAAGCCGATATTTTTCAGATAATATCAATGATCAGACATAAGAGATATAAAGTATTCCAAGTTACATTGCGGGTATTCAAAATGGAAAAGGATCAATCAAAATTTCAATATCATTGAAGATAAGATCTACAACTAGTGGGCAAGAAATATCTCAAAATTACAAACTCAGAAGGAACATACAACTCAAATCAGATCTTAGAGATCCAAAAATGGCAACAAACAAATACAAGAAAATCCAAAAAGTAGGTTCAAATATTAGCATTTGTAAATTCATCAAAGACTAGAAAATAGAGTTGAATCCCTCAAATAGATCATATGCAGGACCATAAGCAGAAAATTTAAGCGAGATTTAGAGCTTCCAGAGTTACCTAAGATTCAAGATATTAATGAAAAAAAAAAATCTATACAAATAAACTCAAGCAGTATAATCAAACTCCATTAAACATTTTTCAAAAGGATTCACCAACAAGTATGAATCCCCAAAATATCTGTCAAACAATGCGAAGAAACTTACCATTTTGATGTAAAAATTGAAGGAACGCTTGAGTAGAGAGTCAGAAAGGTGAAAATATAGAAGGATATTACTTTGTACATGTGTCAAGTTACCAAGCGGCCATTAAGGAAATGAACAATAAGATAATAAACCCAAATACCCATATCTTAAAATATGTAGATGTACAGTGTTAGAGAGCCAATATCATAAAAATTGGCAAGTATATATGAAGAAACCACAAACTTACCTTATGAAAAATTGGTAGAGGGTTAGGAAGTATCTTTCAAAACGTGGAAAGTTGCCACCCGAGTGGGAAATAAAGTCACACTCTCAATCTTAAACAAAGAAAATAAAGGTTTTACTCACAAAATGGTCATTTTCTTTAGTCAAATCTCAACTTAACCCTTATGACAGGAGTTCCAAAACATAGCTTAAATAGAATAATGGTGGCCACCCTTCCAAATAAGAGTAAAATAAACCCTCACCTAAGAGAAAGAAGCACATTCAAAGGTGAATCTGAGTAGATATACATGTCCTCTATGGGCTCTAAGAAAATAAATCAATGGAGAATCAGAGCTCAGATTCAAAGGTTACATCAAACCATGAAAATCGTGAAGAAGAAATTTGAATATCATAAAGTTCCTCAAATATCTCGAAGCACAGTGGCTTAAAATAAACCACAGAGAACCACATAATCATTTTTGCATATTTTTCGAGCTCAAAATCACAGAGAAAGAGTAACCCTGAGAAAATGTTGACAGGGATTTGCCCACTAGAATGGAGATGCACGAGAAATGATCAAATTTTATGTTATAAATAACCATGTTCATGACTTAACCACATTCAAATACAACTAAACTTAGGTATATTATCAATGGTACCAAATTAATCATGAAAAATTGACAATATCAAATGATAACCCCAACCAACCACCAAGCTACAGATCCAGAGTGGAGATGATCACAATACATGAGATCAACGACCACAAAGTAATTACAGATTCATGTAGCTCATAATCAATGTGAACACATATGCTCAAGGATCGACGATGTGAGATCATCAAGGATAGAGATCAGTGGTTGAAAACCCATCACCAAATTCCATACAAACTCTTGAGTAATTCCAAACCAAATCAGGGTTAAAAATGCGCACACATGTCAAACAACGAGAAAACCTTAACTCCATCCTGGTTAGGAATCATCATCAACAATTACAAATGTTCAAGCATCATGGCGGAGGGGACCAACCCAATTAGTTGAAAATCATTGTGTTTGACCTTTCTAAGGTCTAAAAACCTTAATACCATAAATATCAAAACTGACAACCAATGATTTCTGAAAAGGTAAAAATTGTTATAGATGTTATGATTTTTCAAAAAGGAGTCAGCTGCATAATGGGATAGTTTTGACTATTTTAAACAAATATATATGCCAATGATGAAGTATTTCATTATTTTATAGGGTTGAAGTTGAAAGGGCCAATTGTGTCAAGTATTATATGACCTTTCGTGAGGGAATACCTTAAACCTTCCAAAGTATACCTCAACTCTTCGTAAGGTGTGTTAGCTGGTTAATACATTTATGTGTTAATATTTGTTAAAAGATTGTTGTAGACAGTTGTATAACTGTTTCTCTCCCGGCTCTTCCCTATCAGCCTATATAAAGGCGTGTACAGTATCATTTGAGACACAGCAATAGCAATATAAAATCTTCTGTCCGCCTATCATTGGTATCAGAGCTGGTTGAGCGTGAAGGAAGAGAGGAACAGAGCTGTGCGTGAGGCGTGAAGGAGGAGAGGAGATCTTGCCTGTCCCATTTTCATTTTACTGTGTGTGAGGAGGCGTGGAGACTGCCTGTCCCGCGTGAAGGAGTGTTTTGTTGTGCGTGAGGAGGCGTGGAGACTACCTATCCCACGTGAAGGAGTGTGCAAACATTTCCTGTTCCGCCGTGAAAGAGAGGATTGTCCAGCGAGTGTCCAGCGAGTTGGAGAAGATTCTTTGCTGCGTGCGTGATTTGTTGGAGAGTTCTTTGCTGGTATGAACCTATGCATGCGTGGAGAGAAGAAATCCGTGCCTGAAGGAGAAGAAGACTGAGCCAGTTGCCATTTCTTTTGCTGAGAGGAGACTAAGCCTGTCCCTGCATGAAGGAGGAGAGGGTGTTAAGAGTTGCCTTTTCTTTTGCTGAGAGGAGACTGAGCCTGTCCCTGCGTGAAGGAGGAGTGCGCCTGTCCCGCGTGAAGGAGGAGTGTGCCTGTCCCGCACCTTTGTGAGGAGACTGAGACCACCATTTCTTTGTTGTGGAGACTGAGACCACCCAATTGCTGTGCGTGCGAGCTGTGGAGACTGAAACTGTCCCGTTTGTGCTGTACGTGGAGATTCGGAGAAGATTCATTGCTGGTGCACCTTCTTTGGCTGTGCGTGGAGAGAAGAAATCTGTGCGTGGAGGGAGACTCGTGCATTTGCTGGCGTGGAGGTGAATCCAACGTGAAACCCCTGTATGTGTGAGCAAAGCTAGGAAATTACAAAACTGCATTTTTGAGTTTTTTGAAAATGTCTACGCCAAAAATATTGCTATCCGATGCCCAACTCTTGAAAGGGCCAAATTTCGCCGCATGGAAAACCAAAATGCGGACGATTCTTCAATTCAAAGATCTTTGGGGGATTGTCTCTAGCAAAGACGCCCCTCCTGCAGACGATGATCTGTTGGAAAAATATGAAAAGGCTGATGCGAAAGCACTCATGCTCATCACCCTCAGTCTTTCTGATGAGGTGCAGCCATATATTCGAGAAGCAACTGCTTCTTCTCAGGCATGGAGCACATTGTGTACCATCTACGAAGCTAAGAATCTGACGTCAAAGTTGTAACTTCAGACAAAGCTTCATATGATGAGTATGCATGAAGGTGAATCAGTAGAAGCCTTCTTGCGGCGTGTAGCTGAGTTACGTGCAGAACTCTCTGCACTCGGTGAACCAGTGGACGACAAGTTGCTTGTCCCGCTCACCCTGCGAGCTCTTCCTTCACGGTTTTGGACACTGATCACCACGTTGACAATTACTCAACAGGAGGTGAGTTTTGTCAAACCTGGTGAATTATCTCCAGTAGGAAGAAGCCATTCAGAACGTTCAAGAAGCCTTCAAAGACAAGGCTCTCATCATGAGGCAAAAAGCATAGCAACAAGCCTCGGAAAGGGCAGTCATGCCCCCCAAAATCAGAAGCAGCATGCAACAACAACAACCTTCTTAGTGGCCACCACAGTGGCCACCCCAAAAGCAGCAGAATCAACAAGGCAGATTGATGGTGCCACATTTTATCCACGAATACACACACAACTATGAAATTTTATTACAAAGGTTGCAAACATGGTAACTCTGATGAAGAGATCACTTCTGGCCAAGGATATTATGAGAAATCCCAATGGCGTGCTTGTAATCAGAGGTAAAAGGGTCATATTGCTACTCAGCAGGATGCCTCCTCCGATGAAGAGGTTCCAGATACGCAACTCATCCAGACATTGTTCCTAGTCTCGTAGACTTTACAACCATCAGAAGAGTGTTTGGTTGATTGATTTGGGTGCCAGAAAACACATGACTGGCAATAAGAATTTGTTCCATACTCTGAGTGACTGGCCCACTGGAGATCGGATCACCATCACAGATAATCAGGAGTATATTGTGGCAGGGATTGGTGATGTCATCATTCCTCTTGGAACACAAAGATGTACACTCACGCAGGTGCTATATGTTCCAGGTTTGACTCTCAAATCTCTTGTCTATGAGTTAGCTTCTTAATCATCAGAATGCGGGTCGAGTTATTTGTTCAAAAAGGGGTCAAGTCCTACATCATTTCCCAGGGAGACTTATTTATTGCTCGAGCATTTATGAAGGGATGTCTATTTGCACTGGATGCGGTCACTTCATCTAACATGTCGCTCTCTCTGCTTCAACAGTAGAGTCCACTGCACTATGTAACTTTTGATATGGTCATCTTTCTGCTGGGGCTCTACATCAACTCAGTGCCAAGGAAATGGTAAGAGGGCTTCCTCCACTCTCCCATTCCTTACCTATTTTATTGGGATGTCTTGCATGGGAAAACAACATAGAGGTCCATTAAAATAGAGCTCTTACCATTCTACAGAGCATCTTCAGGTTGTACACACTGATCTGTGCAGACCCCTGCCAACTAGCTTCCAAGGTTTTGAATACTTCCAGCTCATTATTGATGATTACTCATAGAAAATGTGGGTATATTTCCTCCAGAAGAAGAGTGAGGCGTTTGCACAATTTCCAAAAAATTCTACCAGCAAGCCACAAGGTATTCTAGGAATACTCTTCTTTCTCCTCCACTTAGATCAAGGGGGAGAATTTGTATCGAAGAAGTTCTTAAGTATACCTAAAGCAGCATGGTGTTCAACAACATCTGACTGCACCCTATACGGCCCAATAGAATGGGATTTCCAAGTGACACAACATGACTGTCATGGAGATGGCTCATTGTATGCTCTTGACCGCCAAGTTGGAGGACCAGTTCTTGGTGCAGAAGTAGTCTAAACAATAGTTTATATACTCAACTAGGCACCCACAAAGATCTTACAGAACAGGACACCGGAAGAGGTATGGACTCGTCATAAACCTTCTATTCTATCATTTGAAGAGTTTTTGGTTGTATTGCATATATGCATGTTCCATATGAGAAGAATGAAGAAGATCGATCCAAATACATTTCCATGTCTTTTCTTGGGGTATAGTACTACCTTAAAGGAATATCGTCTCATGGATCCTAAGACAAAGAAAATCTACGAGAGTCGTGATGTGGTATGTGATGAGTTATCCTTTGACTCCCTACCACACAATAGAGATCCAATACCGACCTCATCACATAGATTTCTCACACATCCAGATGATGGGCAAGATGATTCTTCTTAGAGAGAAGAAGAGCTGAGTGGAGACTTATTCGTTGATCTAGGCACACTGGAAAACCCATCTTTACATCTATAGTAGTAGCAAAAACGTCTGAAATGGGTCTAGAATACTATTGGGGATGCACACTTGAACTCACTTCCAAACACTTCTACAGGAGTCAGAACATGAAGTCAAGCCAGATATGAGGTAAATTTTTCACTCATGAGTTCAGTTGTTGATAGCAAAAAACCTGACACTATTCATGAGGCATTAGACCAACCACAGTGGAAACATGCTATGAATGCTAAATATGATTCCCTGACTTCAGAATCAGATGTGAGAACTTGTTCGATCTACCTCCAGGTAAGAAATCCATTAGCTGCAAATGGATTTTCAAAACAAAATATAAGGTAGATGGATCAATCGACAAACAAAAAGCATGACTTGTTGCAAAAGGTTATGCTCAGCAAGAAGGAATTGACTATGACGAGACCTTTGCACCCACAGCGAAGATCAAAACCATAAGAGTTATCTGTGCACTGGCAACACAAAATGGATGGAAACTTCAACAGATGGATGTCAAGAGTGCTTTTCTAAATGGTGATATTAAAGAATAATTATACATGGCCCAACCTGAAGGGTTTGTAGACAGAGCATCAACCACACAAGGTATGTCATCTGATAAAGTCACTTTATAGACTCAAACAAGAACCTTAGGGCATGGTATATAAAAATTGATGATCACCTATTGCAACATGGATTCACTCGTAGCCCCTCAGATACAAGTTTGTATATCAAGAAGGTAGGAACAAAGATTGTTATTCTAGTTTTGTACATAGATGATCTTGTGATCACAGGAAGTTTTGACAATCTTGTGGATAATGTAAAGAATGATATGAAGAAATCCTTCAACATGACCAATTTGGGGCTACTTCACTACTGTCTTGGCTGAGAGTTATAGCAGAAGAAGAATCATATCTTTGTCTCCCAGATGAAATATGCCAAGACACTCCTAGAGAAGTATGGAATGTCAGATTGTAAACCAATGTCCACACCTATGGAAAAAGGTTTATAATTATCTAGATTAAAGGATTCACCACAAGTAGATGGCACTCACTACAGGAAGCTTGTGGGGAGTCTCATTTACTTGACTTATACTAGGCTAGATCTTTGCTTTGTAGTGAGCTATCTCACCAGATTTATGCAGGAGCCAAAGAAATGTCATTGGATAGCAGCAAAACATGTGTTGAGATACGTTTGAGGTACAGTTGACTTTGGTATGGAGTATCAGAAGAACACTTAGTTCTTCTTACAGGGATATACAGACTGCAGACTATGCAGGATCTATTGATGACAGGAAATCCACTTCGGGGTATGTTTTTCATCTTGGATCTCGACCTATCTTGTGGATTAGCAAGAAGTAAACTGTTATTTCTCTCTCGTCCACTCAGGTTGAATATCAGTGCCGCATGAGGAGTTGTGTGCAAAGTGATTTGGTTACGTCACATTCTTGCAGTTATAGGGATTCCTAAAGAGAAACCTCCCATCATTCACTGCGACAATCAATCCGAGTGTGTTGAAGCTTGTGAAGAATCTTATTTTTCATGAACAAACAAATCATATTGAGGTCGAATGTCACTACATGCGTGAACAGGTCTTGAACCACTAAATTCAGCTCCAGTACTACCCTACTGATTTTCAGGTTGCAGATATTCTCACGAAGCCTCTCGGAAAAGTGAAGTTTGATTTGTTTAGGGGGTATATTTTTAAGAGAAATGTATTAAGGGGGGGAATGTTAGCTGGTTAGTACATTTATGTTTATAATACATTGTTATTATGTATTTGTTGGTGGACAGTTGTATAACTGTCACTCTCTCCTCTCCTTCCCTATCAGCCTTTATATTTGGCTCTGCTACTTTATCATTTGGGATACAACAATAGCATTGATATAAATCATTCTTTGTCTTCTGCCTATTAAGATTGGACCTAAGGTTCAAGAGGTTGAGGACCGTTTCGATAGAATACATGTGCAAAAGGTCAGTCCTCACATTGGACCTTCCAGATAATAGGCATTATTTTCAATTACTTACATCGAGTGCATTTTTCACATTCTGGACCATAATCTTTTGAGAAAATTAGGCGATGTCAGCATCCTATTCCCATATGTGGTCCCCATGTAATCTGGATATTCAAGTTTAGCCATATCGTTCCACATTTTTTTTAGTAAAGGAAGTTATTTCTTCTCACACTTAGCAACATATTATTTTGGATGTAGCTTCTTGTTTTCAATTTGTTAGAGTAGGTTAAAAATTGTAGGTTTCACATAAAGCTACTAGATTAAAGTGCTTCGGCATGCACTCTGGACAATAATTTCACCTTATCAAGCAAAGTATGATTATCCTAGCCAATTATTCATACAGTGTTTATTCCAAATCCTCCAAGTGCAATTCTGCACATTGTTGACTGTTGTTGTATTTTTCATTTTCATGGAGGTTTTTCAATGTCTCTTAGTATTAGCATGCTAATTTTCAGTCCTTTACGGCATGCATGATTAAGGCTAAAAATAAGATTCATGAGTAAGTACAAATTCTAGATCTGTTTTCATGGCTGAAAAGTAAGTTTATTGAGGGATTCTGCTACTTATTAACAGTGTAACTAGTTCAGCACAATCACCGAAGGATGTTGACCAGTTTTGGTCAACATCAAAGAGGGGTTTAAGCAAAATTTTGCGAGTTATTTAGATTTGAATGGGTAGTTGGGAAATTGCACAGGGCTTTCTAATAACTAGGCATGGTGTTCTAGAATGCCAAATTCTCCTCAGATTTAATCACTATTACCTAGTTGGAACCTTTTCCAAGACCATCCATTATGCTACATGATATTACTGTGTATAGTGTATCGTGACAATATACGTTGTGAATGAAGCCAAGCAATAAATCAAGTGTAACAACCTTAGGATTCTACTGAAAACTATTTTTTGTGCATGCAGATTTCATGTATCGAAAGAAATTTGTACAATGTACTCAGGGGTCAAATCACTTTCTTGTTTATTAGTGTATCAAATCAGATGAAGGTATAATTCATTTATAGTCATCTATGATTAAGCTGAAATTGCCCATTAATGTGTTGAATTGCATGGGTTCGTTCCATAAAGTTACTGTCATTGAGACCGGAGACTCACCTGAAAAGACATGCAAACATCTCATCATACCTGAAAGGAATGTTTCCATTGTATTCATACCATGAATAGTACATCTAGAGTATCCTTAGAACATCTACAACCATCTCTGGGATATGGTGAACTTTCGAGAGATAACAATACCTTAGTTATCAAGACTAAAAGCTAGACATGTAAAGGGTGACATGAACCCATAATTTCCTGATTGGGCGAGATCCTCTTCCTAATGAGTGCAAATTCTACTTGAAGCACTATAAAGACTTCATCATTCCTACATATGAAAATGTTTGAAAAGTGTGAAACAATTAGATTATGAGGGTTTTATCTTTCACTGTTATGATCTCTAACTTTTCCATGGTAAATGCATTATTAATCAAAATGGAAAGAAATCAGCAACTTTGTATATTCATTTGCAAATTATTTTAACTACATGTTAGCTTGCTAACTATTGTACTTTACAAGCAGTGAATAGACCCAATAGACTTCCCTCTCAGTCATTTACAATGACCTGGTGATTTACTTTTGTGAATCTGAGGTAAGGAATCCCATGAAGATACGTATGTATAATGATCTATCAAATGGAATCCATATTGTAGATCAGATCATGTATAGATATTTGCAAGTATGACTCTTCTATAGGGAAAATATTTTTAGTAAGTAAAGAGCTAATTTATGCATTTTATTTAAGATAAAACAAACTATATAGACCTCTTCAATATCCCTGCTATAGAACTTTTCTTAATAGGTAGATTAATCTCAGTGAACAAAAATCTACTCTAGAAAACTAAAAAGTGCAACCTGATTCAATGGACAACCTTTTACCACTTCCCACTTCTGTCAGCCATGTATGTGTAACGATGTATAGCTTGCAGCATGAAAGGAAACTCCAGTGTGCATTTCAGATTTAGCAAGATACAAGAGTCCAGTTGTTAGATTTCCATATACAACCTCTGACTCACTTAGAAAAGTCGAATCAGCTAGAATGATAGTCTAGAGAGCACATCCATATTTACATTATCATTTATAAGTCATTTATAGTAGATGTAAGGGACAATCTTATTAATGAACAATCTTCTTGGAGGAGGATGTAATAACATTGAGAAATAAGACAATGCATTCAATACTTCAACCCTATTATGGCTACAAAAGACTATCAAAGATATCGTGCTTCATATTTTCTCATAATATGACCAAGTTCACGAATAAAATCAGTCCTGCAACTATGTGATATCATAGTAACAAGGAAATCATCTTCACGACAGCTTCGTACATAAGTTTAAAGTTTTTCATTTTTCATAGAAGATGGAGCTTCCATAAAATTTCACAAGCATTGTTCTAATAGACCATCCTGACATCATTTTTCTAATATCCGACAAACGTCAAAGTACAAAAGGAAACATATTTCTCTCTAGTTGTAAATATTATTTTCAAATAGCCCCATTAAGAACATATTGGTACAATGAACATAGGTTGGCAAGAGGTATCTTTATAAAGGAAAAGGCCATTTACATTGTATGTCAAAATAAAGAAAAGAAAGTATTATGACTCAGGATTCCCAGATAAGAGCCAAATCTATGAAGATAAACAAGTCAATAGGACTACCAGAATCTATCAGTATAGATTTTAAGTGAATCTAACTGATTGCAATATATAGTTTCAAATGTGCTATTTCTTCCTTTGAAAACAAATCTTAAAACCCAAGGTGTAAGAGCACTTAACCGAAGCAGTTTATCATTCACACAACTTTCATAGGCTTAACAATTAGGCACTTTAAGTATGTTTTTGGAGACTGAGAGTCAAGTGTTTAAGGGTTTGATGGATACCATCGCTTGTCTTGGTAACCTTGGATCCTGTTCACCAGCATAATATATCACACATGGTGTTCACTTAAGGTGGGTTGGGAGGAAGTCTACATTACTATTAAAAGACTACCATTCATGATACATGCAAAGAACTATCCTTCTTAAGCTTCTTGCACAACCCAAGTTTCATACTCAGAATAGAAAGCAACCAAATATATATATTTTTGGAAAAGTTTTCACTATCAACCACGATTCAATAATCCTTAATATTTACAGATCTTGAATTAATCCTATTCAATAAATGGAAGTAACCCAGGAGATTTCTCACTCCTAGGAAGAAGAAAATCCATTGAAACTAGATTTCAAAATTGCACTCTTCTTAGGATCTCACTTGCACTAGAACATGACAATTTAAGGTTATCATAAAGGGAGGATTCCAAAGAGTTTTTGTTATCTTATTCAACGGTTCTAGTAACCTATATGCATTCCCATAAATATCTAGGTTACTAGTTACCTTCATTACATCTAACATAAGTTATGAATCCTCTTACAACTTAAGATTGTTCTAAATCTCTTAATATGATATTGTACCTTAATCTTCTTTTCTGAAGTACTTGATCCCATGAACTTTTACGAATATTTCTATCTTTTGACATCTTTAGAAAACCTATCAATTTTTAGGATATAACAATACACACAAGTATGACAAAAA
Organism: Taxus chinensis; assembly: GCA_019776745.2. Lineage (NCBI taxonomy): Eukaryota > Viridiplantae > Streptophyta > Pinopsida > Cupressales > Taxaceae > Taxus > Taxus chinensis. Next base: position 702,127,652 of record CM034146.1, on the reverse strand, counting down.
AAAATTACAATCAAAATTGGTGTCTTCAATACCTTCACTATGTATGACCCTGTCATAATCTTATTTGACTATAACTCAATACCTATGAGTTATTCAACGAGTTAAAATAATTCTTACTCCCTTTCTCAACCTCTTTCTACCTCTTATTTTATAATTCCTCAAAATAATATTTTTGTTATTTATTTCCTCTAAGTTACCACAATTCTAGATAAGGACTGATTTTGGGTTTTCTCTTTCCTAAGCACCTAGATTATGGGTTGAACTTTTAGTTTCTCGATCCTTCTTAAAGATTTCATACAACCCACCTTCTAGGATATTTTCTAATCTCTTATTCAAGATTATTTTCCCTCTTAACCCTCAATATATTATTACTCAATCAACACTATGAATTCAATATTTGAACTCCGAGAACTAATTTCATATAGATTAAAATACCCAATATGTAAGACCTAATACTTCAAGCTATAGATTTATATAAAGAATCAAAAATTTTAAATGACTTCTTTATTAAAGTTAATACAACTTGCCACAAACCTCTTATTCAGGGTAACTCTGTCCAACAATGATTTCTTATTCCTTAGGCTTTTTTTTAGGCTCATCACATAGATCAAGGACTAACTCCTCCTATAATAATGAAAACAAATCAACACTATTATTCTGTATACATACATGCCAAAATTACATTTTATATGATAAGATTATAATCTTCAAACATCCATACAAGAAATTAACCATCTTGTAATATTATTTTCAAGATGGTTGAGTGTTTCATATGCGAGAATGTGACTGAATGGATCATTTTTTACATTTTACAAAGGAATTTTATCAAGTACTTCAATTCATACACTCAATCACTACAAAAAAATATTATAACAATTTCATACCTTATTTATAAAGTTCATTACTTTTAAAGCGAAGATTATTTTCACTATTTAAAGAGTTTGTACACTCCTTTCACATGTACACATAATTTCAAGACAATCATTGAATGTAAATTGAATGATCACTGGATTATGTAAAATATACAACTCAAAATCCTTTATATTCATAAACAATAAGTCTTTTCAAAAATGTATGAGCCTTTAAGGCTCTGTTATAGAGGTTCCCATCTCTAACTATCCTTTTCGTCACCATTAGCTCCTCTAATTCAATTTTTCTTCTTAGTAAATATGGTGTAAACATAGTTATGACATATACACCACTAACCCTAAAAATTAATAACTGATCTAAGTTGCATTAGAGATAAACTAAAGATTAAGACAAGGTGATTAATCAGACTTATGACCTTCATTACATTATTTATTGAGTCTTTACCAAACATTTAAACCTAACACAATCCTAAGAACTATTTAAATATTGAAATTTATACATTTCAGGGGAAAACTCCTTATTTTTCCTTTAGAATAGAAATTAACTATTACATACCATGATCACCTTAGATGGACCCTAGAAAACCTCTAACATCTAAGGAAAACCAAAATTTATTATCTACATGATGCTCCTACATCACTTCCTTTAATTAAGATAATTTATGTTCCTTTTTGAAATATATCCTTCCTCAAATAATCCACTACCATATATCCTTCATTATATATATATTTTTTATTTTGTTGATATATATTTCCATATTATATAAATAACATTATTTTCCTATAACTTATTCCTTATTGTTTCATTTAATTATTCAATATTCTATGTGAAAGATTCTACATCATCACTAACCCTTTATAAAATAGCTAGATGAACCAAAACCAAAATACCATTAAGAATTCCTCCATAAACAATTTAATATCTTGACTTACATGTTGATTTATTCACTTAATTATTGTAGCCAAATTATAGTTGTCGTAATGATGTGTCCCACTATTTCCCAGTTTCTAACCAATAATACACCTCAAAAAAATTCATAATATCCTTTTAAAAAATTCTATTTCCTCATTTTTTTTAGGTTAATATGTGCTACTTATATATAACTTAGTTCCTAACATTTCCTATAAGTTCCTCAAGAAGTGGATCAAAAGTTTTGTGTCACTATTCGAACTGATAGATATAATTAGAGACAACATGGAGGCTAAAAAATTATTTGATAAACAAATATACTATCCTTGTAGCATCATTTTTCATCTTACATGCAATAAATTTTACCATATTATAAAATTCATCCACAAAAATTGAATCATTACTTCTTTGTGTGTTGAGTAATCGTAATGCACAATCTATTCTCATGTTTTTCCATGTTCTTTTTGGCACTGATAAGTACATGTATAATTTTTTTTTTTAGCATTTAAATATCCTACATCTTGAAACATTCCTTTCCATGTATCTCTTTAGCTTTATCTAAAATACATTTCCCCAAATAATGTTTTGTTGAAAATTCTTACACTTATGTGAAAATGGAAAACTCGAAACTTTATTTTCTATGGAAGTCATTGATGAAGTAGACCTAAATAGGGGAAGTCATACAATTTTATTATGTTTTTAGTTGTGAAAATTGGTTATATAAATGTAATTTGTAGCTATGTGTGTTGTTATAGAAGGTAACACCTCAAATAGAATGTCATTCCATGTTTATCTTCAGTAAGGAAACAAAGAATCCTTGAAGGACTAATGCATTGCCTTGATGAAGGCAGGGAATCACCATTTAAGTCAAATGTTATAATCAGGAAACAACAAGCAAAGTTTTAGTTACATGGAATTGAGAAGAGTTTGTTATTAAATTACAGGTACATGAAAAATCATTATTTCTGCATGTTTAAATACTATTAATCATGTGATTGAGTTGTTTATTTCATTATACAATCAATACATATCACAAGCTATATGTAGAAAGAAGTATGCAACTCATTTACAAAAATTAACGTCATTTATTCATGAAGAAATTTAATTTTTCCCACACAATTCGTGGGATGTAACTCATAACTTTTGAAGTAGAAAGTACATGTGCATAAAGTTAAAAGTAATAGAGTATAGAAATAAAACATAATTTCCTTGGTTTTTCTCCTAGTCTTCTTTGCTCTGGCCCCAGCTTCATCTTCCATATCCGTCACTCAGTAGCTACAGTGTACCTAAAAAATTAAAGAAAAGAGATCAATCAAAATCTCAGGGTTTAATCTGAACTCACACACTATCAAACTTCATGAAAATGTACTTCCTAATATTAGGGTCATAAGGTACACCAAGTTATAGATAAAAAAATGATAAATAATTATCCTACAGTAGCACATATGATTCCCAGAATCATGACAGAAAAAATAAAGACAAAGAAAGGCTATGGAACATAAGAAAGGCAAAAAATCCTAATTATTTTCCAACTATTTTTGTAAGCGTCTAGGTACAGGTTGCATCATATGAGATCAATGAATGTTTTAAAAAAATTGTACTATAAAGCATAGACTGCACTCAATGACCAAAAAAAATTTAGGAAGTTTGACTGAAAAAAGAAGTATTGTAGCTTTTTCAAAACCAAAGTACAAAAACTGTTCAAGTCATGATTGCAGGAAAGCTGCATGGAGAAGAACTTTATGTATATATTCATCTAAAAAAAGAATGAATTACACTTCATTAAGAGAAGGGTATAACTTTGTGCAACGTGTTATGGATCAAAGAAGATCCTGAATATAGATGTTGTAGCCATGTAAGATAAATATATCAGTTTTTCATTAAATTACATTCAAGAATAAATTACAGACTACAAATACATGTAAGAAAGATATAGTCTTACTAAAGAAAGAGCAATTTGTATTGTGAAATAAGCATTAACCAAGAAGAATGGAGCTATAACTATAATGATATTTGGATAACATTTTAAGAAGCAACAAATTGAAATAGAAAAACAAGTATCAAGGAAATATATGGAATAGGGAACTTATTCAAAGTCAGAGGAGCAAAAAATTAAAGATACATTAATGAAAAACTCATTACAGCCAAGAGAAGGAGCAAGAAGTTGTTTGTTCAAATTAATGTTGAGAGAAGTGTCATGATTGCAATTGGTTGAATTTTCAAACAGTTCATTATGAAGGATGAAATACAAGCAAAGGAAACAAGTACAAGATTCATACTTCAAAACATTCTAAAAAGAAACAACTGAGAGGATAATACTAGAGACTTCATTTCATGTTGAATTTATAGGATTCAAGTATAAGTCAACCAACAGATGAACGTGTAAGTAAAAACCAAAATAAGAGGCCATTGTTAGATGAATGGACATCATACATATTACAACCATGAAGAAGAAAGGAAACCATTAAGCTTCAACATGGGACAGATAGTTTCCAATAGTCATTTCAATCTACAATACAAAGTTCATTGTTCTGTTTAGAGATACAAAAGGGTTTTATTGATCAAAAATCATCATGTAAAATCAAAATAAAGTTGAAAAAAAAAATAAAACAGATGTAGATTTACAACAAGCATTACATCTAGAAATGAGTACAAGGTTATTTTCAGATCAAACTGAATTCATTATAGTTTCCACAATCTCAAGAATGCAAGGTTTAAATTAAATAATATCAGCATATTGTAAGAGATTTGAATATTAATCAGTCCAAACACCAACTTGTAAATCTAAGTATTAATCATTTTCTATTGTTCTACAATGGAGTATACAAGGTTCCAAATCATAGATTGAATTGCAAGAGATAAAATCAGTTTTTCATCAAGTATGCACTACTATGATTTAATATCCATTAATCACTTGAATTTTGGAAGTACAAATTTAAAATACAGAACTAAAGTACATATAATGATCTAAGTTATCCAGTTTCAGAGCTTGAGGTTAATAGCAAACTGAATCATATATTGGGACAACTTGTAGAAAAGAAATACAAAACATTGAATAATCAAAGCTACAGATTCAAATGAATACAGGCTCCTTCACAATGAAGAACAGTTTCCATTTCATAATGTTAAAAGTTTAAATTTATTAAGAGATAGAGTGTAAATGGAGCAAAACTTAGGTTATTTCAGTCATCAGATCAATGTATTTCAGTCATCAGATGAAGTGACTCATATATAACTTCTAAATCAAGTGATAGAGTCTTAGCTATACCCAAAACATGGGTGTAGTAATGAAATGTAGGGAGTAGAATGTAGTTCATGGTTAACTAAAATAAGTATACAATGAAATCATCTTAGTGAAACAACAACTAAAACATCCTTTGAGTTACAAATGATAACTATCAAGATACAGTTCTTAGAATGGAACAATTTCGAAACACATTATTTTAAAGAATGGGAGTTGTATTTAGCATTTAGAAGATATAATCATTGTCTTAAGAATTATTGAATGTAAGTTATAGATGCATCTAGAAGAAGAGAAGAAGAGAACACATGATCAAATTAGACCTCGATGGTAATAGAAAAATTATGGTTCTTATAACTTAAAGTCATAAAAGAATAAAGCCATCAGGAAGAGAGTGCGGGTATCATAATTTACAATAGTTACAAACAATACAAACCCAGTTTTGGGTATACCTGGAATATTATCAAGATACAATCAAGTACAACCAAGTTTCAAAACTCCATTTTACAAATGATAACTTTGAAAATAATTACAGGCCAAAAGAATGATAATATCTTGTACATTCCATGCATATATATGTTTTTAAATATTTGCAAAAGATTAACAACTTTACAAGTTTTAGAGATAAAATCTAAAAACTATCTCAAAAAAAACCTCGAAATCTTATGGTTACAACAATCATTAATGGGAGCTTCAGAATGAAAGAATGCAATAAAACATTCAAGTAGTAGGGTTTTAGAAAAGGAGTAATTCAACAGTAATAGAATAATTCCAGCTCATTAGGGTATCAATGGAACTATCGACAAGATGTATTCAAATTATTTTCAAGGTGGTAGGTACAAATCCATATAATTCAAGGATTTGAAGTATCTCAATAATCAATAAAACCACAACCCATTTGGGTATATTATATTCAAGAAGTTACAAATATTTTCGAATAGCTATGAACTTATAATGTAGTGAAATCAAATGGTGACCCAATTTCGGGTATGGAAATAAATATATAAAGTCTTCAAAGATAATATATACAAATATTATATAGATATCACATTCAAAACGATCTCATAGAAAAACTTCAAGTAAAACACGGTTCAAATATTATCTCATAGATACCGTCCACACAGATAACGAATAAAGAATACTCAATAACAATGCACAGTTTGAATGAATTCATGTAAAGTCCCTGAACATGCACACAAGCTCATAATCGTGAGCTGAGCAATAAATAATGCAAAATAATGAATACCCAAGAGCTCGAAAGAAATATAATAGTAGAGATTCAAGTAATAACCTAAATCCAAGAAATTTAGATGTTCAAGATCTATAGTACAATGAATACCCACTTAATTTCAGAATTGAGCAAGTGTAAACAAAAGATATAGAGAGCACACAGGTAGAATAGGAACTCACCTTCTTTTTGGAGTTGAAAATCCTCGAAGATCCAAAGTTCTAAATCAAAAAAATAAGAGATCCAAAAGTTTCTTTGCTCTTAGGAAGTTCCACAGTAGCAGAAATCATGAACTCACAAAATTTTCAAAGCATTGTTTCAGTATAGAATAAAAAATATGATGTATTAGCACGAAGAATCAAAATGACAAGGATGGATGTATTGATAGGTTTGAAAAAAAATCTCACATTTCCAACAAGTGTGGCCATATAAGCTAAAAATTTCTAGTTTAATATTAAAAACAGAAGCTCATGATCTCTGAAATGGTGACCATTTATTCAAAGAGATCCACACAAAGAATGTTAACATACACATAAAGAACTCATAGAGTTCTTTTTGTAAAGGAGTGAGCTTGAATTATCAATAATGGTGGACATGACAGTTCAAAGAGATCCAAATTCAAGAAGAGCCTTAAAAAACACAAGAAATGATAGACATTGAATGCACAATGCTCTAAAATGAACCAAAATTTGAGCTCAAAATGGTGAAGAATGCCGTCCTGGAAGGATTTTTCCAGGGCTTCACCCGCAAGGTTAAAAAAATGAAAATGGAACCTGATTAAGGTTGAATTGCTTTTACTCACCCAAACTCAACCAAATTCCAACCTAACCTATCAGAGTTAACAGATCAATGGTCCAATATCAACCATGCAAGATCAAATGATAAAAAATGCAAAGCATGGTCTAACTACCCCTCTGCCAGATTCAGAGCATTAATGATCAAGATCAATTAGTACAAGAGTTGGGCAGATAGCATACCAAGCCCAAAAACTTCACTACAATTAAAGTTTGAATGGTCAGATATCAAGATGGTACATGGATTAATGGCCATGATCAAATCTCTATGTTCAATGTAAAACTCAAGTCCTAACCACACCCAGTTTGTTACTTACCATGGTTGGAGAACTGATGATTCGGATCAGACAATACCATGATCAATGGTATCAGATCAATAGTGAATTCAATGCAAACTATTGTTTTATCTGACCCACCTAGTTAGGACTAAGGTTAACCATGTTGCTACCAACCAAATTAAGGGTCAATTCATCATGGAGAGGGGCCTAACCTCGAGTATTTAAATAATATTCATTTTACCTTATCAATGTCCAAATTCATGATGTTGATTAATCAAAAGGTGAAAAAACAATGATTAACCAAAAGGAGGAATAACATATTATATGCTAAGGATCACCATTATCACATAAAGCAGTATATTTTATTCTTGATCATTGTTTTACCTTGACTAAGGTCTTATCTAAAGTATGTGTGCCATATCAATTGTGAAGGGGGATAAATAATATAATACTATTACCTACCCTTGCCCAAGTCAATCAAGAATCACATTACCTTAAATAAATCAATCTACCTCAACCTATTTGAATGATGAAGTCAAGTACATGTGGCATAGTAAATGAAAGGAAAGTGTCTTTACATCATGAGCCATGTGGGTCCCCACTTTCTTTAGGGGTATATTAAAATTTTTTCCTGACATAGTAAGAAAAGGACAAGAGAATTATTCATGCAGGTGGTCCCCACAGTGGTTGGGTTAATATTTTGTGAAGTATTGGAAATCAAGCAATTCTTATTTTTACTTACATAGGAATATTACTTTTGCATGTGCATAGAAGGGGATAAAATTGTAAAAGTGCCAAAAATATCATTGCAAGTGGATCAAATTAAAAGTTTCACATCATGCAGAAGAAGACAAAAACATACACTTACATTGCAAGAGACTTGAACATCAAGCAAGTAGTTAATTTTAGCAAAATTATTCACCCATTTTATTTCATTGTATTAAAAAATAGAGTAGTCAAGTGCACTTTGACTAAAATGTAAATTTGTAACTAAGGCTATTAATGCCTTATTGTAATCAATATGTCTATTTTTATTCCTTTATTTATTTATAATAAAGGGGTAAAATTAGCATGCATGGGGCGAGTACAAATTTTAGCTTATTTTTAGGAGGGAAAGGGTGAATTATTTTTCTATATATTGTGTGCACTAGAAAATCACAAAGGAGAAATCTCTAGAAATAAGAGTGCTAAAGAAATTATTCTTCCAGTTTTGCGTTAAATGAGAATTAGTTTTGGCCTTTCCAATTATTTACAATGGTGTGTATCTTTCCATTAATCCTTGTGAATGTCAATTCCCTAATTAATCATCTTACCTTGTTATAAATATTTTAATTTCTACAAAGTCTTAGTGTACATGTTCATCTTGTTGTGTTGTTGTGATTTATCCCTCAATACATAAGTGTGTTGCCTTGATATTTTGTTAAAAACCACTGGTTCATGCATATAAAAATAATTCTATTTTTTTTGGTGCATACACTCAGTCAAATCCCTAAAAAATTTGGGTGTATCACCCATTTAAATTTCAGTTACATTCATCTTTTTCTTGTCAAAAAACCAAAAAAAATTGTTTAGGATACATCGATAAGGAACTGACCTTGATACCAGAGACTCACCTCAATAATAGGTATACCCATAAACCTAAGGTGTTTCCATTATATCTACGAAAGTGAGAGATCAAGAAAGATTAGAACCCCGGTTGTCATCTCTCAACTAGGGTGCACTTTCAAGAGATAACAGTTTTTGGCATGCCCGGTGGGACACAAATCAGATATGTAGCAGATTTAAGCAATTTACAATAGATTTACAAAGAAAGAAAGTCACTTTCGAAGAAGTAAGCTGTAGAAATTTATTCAAAATATAAAAATATTTATTTGGAAACTTTGTAAGGCTTATTTCCAACCATTTTTGTAGCATGTTTCATTCCTAAAGTGACTATAGGATCATTGGTAAGAGGAATTCCTACTGAGTTTTTTTCTTTACCTTTGAATTTTGTAAGAAAAATAAGATTTTGCAATAAATTACCTTATAATAAGCCCAAGTTTGGAAACCCTCCTCATCTTCATTCGCCACATATTAATCTTCTTGTTCAAATTCCTATTATTCTAATGTCTATATAACCACCTAGATTTTTTTTGTCCTTAACTAATTGAACCCCATTAGTAATTAAATTCTATCATGATATACATGTTGTTTCCCTAAAAGGTTTACTTTCATTCACTGGTGAAGATCAGATTACCCCTACAGTGTACATTAAAGATATTGCAGCCCCTTGTGTAGTTCATAATATAATTCATGAAGATGTAGCCTTAAGACTTTTAGATGCATCATTTAAAGGACAAGCTTTGCAATTGTACAAAAATCTACTGATAGGGAGTATAGTAGCTTGGGATGAGTTAGGAGAGAAATTACTTAAGCAATTTCAAGACAATTGTGATCACTTATCTCTCATGGAAGAATTATGTACAATGAAAAGAGCTCCTCATAATTCATGGCTAGTTTTAACATCATATTTTCTAGAAATTGGGGAAAGAATTTTAGCTAGTGTTAAGCCTCAAGTTGATCATGCATTTTTATATTATATTAGATATTTAAATAGTGATATTTCAGCCATGATTAAATCTATGGGAGGATATACTCTCCTAGCATCTTGTGATATTGCAATTAGGGCTGAAAATAACCTTATTCTAGGTGACAAATTAACCCCAAGGCCTTCAATGCCTCTTATAGCAGATTTGCCACCAATTCCTTAGCCTATTACAATTATAGAGCATATTGTTATAGCTCCATTAGATGATGTTTTTAAGGCTTTGTAAACTATGGAAAATAAATTAACATCAATTGAGAAAAAACTAGCTCAGCCTAGCAGGCCGTACCAAGCTTCTTACTAGCAAAATCAGTAGAATAAGTAACCTTATCAGCAATATTAGAACTATAGACAACCATATCAACCAAGTAAATTTGATCCAAATGCTCCTAGTTCATCTAGCACTCTTGTTCCAGTTAATTTAGTTTCAAAAAAGTGGTGTTTACCTTGTAATGAGCCTCATTCAACTTCAAATTGTCCAAATGTATTCTTGAATATAATCCATGTTTCACAACCTCAATTTGAATCATTATTTATGCCTAAAATGGAGGGGTGGGGCAGTAAGATGCTCAGAATCAAACACCATCCAAATAGAATCTTTTTAGCTTTAGAGAGGAAGACTTTATTGGAGCCACAACTAGGTCTCATGAAAATGCTCAACATAAAGAAAAACAACAAAATAGACCTATTTTTACTACAGTCACTAATAAAACAATAATTATAGGTCAAAAAATAATAAACATATCTGATGTTCCTTCAAAAACATCAAACAATTCAGCTCCTAAAGAGCAGTAAAAAACAATTACAGTCTGATCCCATAAGATTATTCATACCTCAAATTTCAAAACTTGTTGAAGCATAGTCAGTTTTTGCTAAAGCTTATGCTAAAACTGTAGAAATTGTTTCAAATATTATTGTTTTTATAAATATTTTCGAGGGTAATGAAAAATCATAATATTATGATTTAATTGTGGGATGCTCTTAGTATTCTAGGATAACGTGAGCTACTTGCTCATGAGCTTGCTAAGTTATAGATTTTATCAAAACCAACAGAAAAGGAATCTTAGAAAGAAGATATGGTTCTTTGTACAATTAAGAAATATCACATGAAGGAGGTTAAGTGGATGGTATAAAAGGTTTTAAATGCTCATGATATTAAAAAAAACCACCCCCTTTATCTATCTTTGATTATTAGAGATCATTTAGTTCATAACTGCATGGTTGTCAGTGGTGCAAGAAGCACAGTAACACCTAAAGCAATTACAAAAAAATTAGGCCTGCAATATGAACCTTCAGAGAAAAGTGTGTTACAAATATACTGAATAACAACTAACACAATTGGCATCATTACAAATTTTGAGGTAACTTTACATGCTTGTCCAAATGTTTCTATCTTAAAAGATGTTATTGTCGTAGATTTACCATGCTATTTTTCCTTATTGTTATCAATATATTTTACAACAAATATAGGAGGTTATATTTCTTCATATTGGTCATTTTTATTCTTTACTACAAGGTATGGAACTAAAGTTACTATTAATTCAGAGCCTCTGGATAGATTTCATATTGAGCCTCATGTTTTAAATGTTGTAACAAATTATGTAACCATAAATCAAAATGATTTTGATGATATAACACATATTTCTACATTAGATGGTGTTTCTAATCTATTTATGGATGAAAAAAATCAAGAAGAATATTCTTATGATCCTTTCCAAGAAGTAGAGCAAGATTTATTTAGCGTTTATTGGTTACATGAAGAAAATGCACCAATCCCCTTGCTGTCCAAAATGGAAAAAAGAACAGAAGGGTTATCGAAGCTTTATTTCAACGGATCCAACAACAAAAAAGGAAAAGGTGTAGGTTTGATGATCCCTTCCCCTACAAATGAAAGGTATTTTTCAGCTCTAAAATTTTAATTCTCTTGTACTTATAATGTAGCTTAATACAAAGCATTAATTCATGGCTTACTATGGGCCACAAAAAAGAGGTATCAACATGTTGTAAGTTTTAAGTGATTCAAAGTTAGTGATTAATCAAGTAAAAAGATTTAATGTGTGTAAGACTTCATTATTAAAATCTTATAAACATAGAGTTTTAGACTTAATGGAATATTTTGAAGCTATTAATGTGCAATCTTTCCAAGAGCTAAAAACAAACATGTAGATAAATTTGCATTAGTTGGTGTTGGCTTTGAGGGTGCTAGAATAGATAAAAAATAGAAAAGTACAACCACATATAAAATTTCTTATCAGACCCTCAATACCTGATAATGAATAAAATTGGCAAGTTTTCAATCATGATGAGAAAAATTTGTAAATTTTTACAACAAGAAGATGAATTTTTTTGCAATAAATCAAGAAAAACTGCAGCATGTATATGTAAATCCCAATATTGAATTATTGAAGAAAAACAAGTTGCCACAAGGACTAGTCACATTAGAAGATATTTTCAGTTCTGATGATCAATTAAGAAAGGATAAAGGGAAAATCTCAACTCATGCATATAACTCTGAATAGATCTTAGTGGATGATGAAAATAAATTATTTACCAGAAAGGTATGTTCCTCAGCTTAAAAACAATCTTTTATTAATTTGTGTAAAGAATTTAGAGATTTTTTTTCCTACAAATACCAAGATCTGAAAGGTTTTGACCCTATTTTAGCTCAGCATACCATATAGTTATAACCAAATTCCAATCCAGTTAGGCAAAAAAAAAGGCATGTCAATCCTAAGATTGAACCATTGATGAGAAAAGAGTTATCCAAATTGATTGATTCAAGTATTATCTTTCCAGTCAAGCATTCAAGTTGGGTAGTTAATCTTGTTCCTGTTCAAAAAAATAATCTAGAAATTCGGCGATGTGTGGCTTTTATAGATTTTCACAAAGCTTCATTAAAAGATCATTATCTACTACCCAACACGGAGGATATTTTAAGAACAATTTTAGGTTTAGATAGGATGTCCCTTTTGGATGGTTATAGCGGATACAATCATACTCTTGCACATGAAGAAGAAAGATACAAAACAACTTTCACTACAAAGTGGGGTAATTATGCTTACAAAAGAATGCCTTTTGGACTTTCCAATGTCGGGGCAACATTTCCATGTGTAATATACATGGATTTTCACAACCTATTAAATAAATGCATACTAGTTTATTTAGATGATGTTAATGTATTTTCAAAGAATTCTGATGATCATCTTATGCATTTGAGGGAGAACTTTCAACTTTGCATATAGTTTGGAATATCCCTGAATCTTAAAAAACTCAATTTTTTTTAGTCCATCAAGGTAAATTGCTTGACATATTGTTTCTAAAAAAGGTTTAGCTATTGATCCTTTCATAATTGAAGTTATTTGATAGTTATCCTTGCAATTTTTTCCAAGAGATAAAAACAAACATGTAGAAAAAATTTTAGTAGTTCATTCTAGCTTTGAGGTGCTAGAATAGATCAAAAATAGCAAAGTATAACCACATATAAAACTACTTATCAGACTTTCAACACTTGATAATGAATAAAATTGGCAAGTTTTTTAAGATGGTGAGCAATTTTGTATATTTTTATAGCAAGAAGCTAAATTTTCTCCAGTAGATCAAGAAAAATTGCAGCATTTATATATAAATCCTAAGATTGAACTATTGAAGACAAACAAGCTACTATAAGGACTAGTCACATTAGAAGATATTTTTAGTTGTGATGATCAATTAAGAAAGGATAAAGGGAAGATCTCAAATCATGCATATAACTACGAATAGATCTTAGTGGATGATGAAAGAAATTATTTATCGGAAAGGTATGTTCCTTAGCTTAAAAATAGTCTTTTATTAATTTGTGTAAATAATTTAGAGATTTTGTTTCCTGCAAATACCAAGATCTGAAAGGTTTTGACCCTATTTTAGCTTAGCATACCATATAGTTACAACCAAATTCCAATCCAGTTAAGCAAAAACAAAGGCCTGTAAATCCGAAGATTAAACCATTGATGAGAAAAGAGTTATCGAAATTGATTGAATCAAGTATTATCTTTCAAGTCAAGCATTCAAGCTAGGTAGCTAATATTTTTTTTGTTTGAAAAAAGAATGGATAAATTTGGCTGTGTAGATTTTATAGATCTTCACAAAGATTCATTAAAAGGTCATTATTGGCTAGCCAAAACATATCCGATTTTAATAAAATTTTAGGTTCAGATAGGATGTCCCTTTTGGATGATTATAGTGGATACAATCAGATTCTTATGCATGAAGAAGAAATATACAAATCAACTTTCACTACAAAGTGGTGTAATTATGCTTATAAAAGAATGCCTTTTGGAATTTCCATTACCGGTGCAACATTTCAATGTGTAATAGACATGGATTTTCACAACCTATTAAATAAATGCATACTAGTTTATTTAGATGATGTTAATGTATTTTCAAATAATTTTGATGATCATCTTATGCATTTGAGGGTGAATTTTTCAACTTTGCAGGTAGTTTGGAATATCCCTGAATTGGAAAAATTCTATTTTTTTAGTCCATCAAGGTAAATTGCTTGGACATATTATTGCCAAACAATGTTTAGCTATTGATACTTTCATAATTGAATCTATTTCATAGTTATCCTTGCATATTCATAAGAAAACACTACAAAGTTTTCTTGGAAAAATCAACTTTGTTAGACGAATTTTTCCAAATTTTGCAGCACTAGTCAAGCCACTAACAGCCATGTTAAACAAAGATAAAACTATCTCTTGGACTAGCGAAGGAAGAAAATGATTTAAAGCCATTAAGATAGCTATTTCACAAGCTCCTACCCTAGAAAATCCAAATTTTGATAAGGATTTCACAATGTATGCACCTGTAGGAGCTGAAAACATTTTAACCATATTAACTCAGGTTAATGATGAAAATATTGAGCAGCCAATTGCTTTATTTGGGAATATCTTACATGACTAGGATACAAGGTACGCTTTTCTTGAAAAATAAGTACTTTCTGTAGTTAGAGGATTAAATAATTTCAAGTACATACTTTCCAATAGTAAGATACATGTCTTAGTCTCTCATCCAAGTGTTAAAGCATTATTGCTGAACAAAGAATTGAGTGAGAAGAGATTAGGCTGGATTACGAAGGTTATGGAGTATGATGTTGACATTAATATTGCAAAAATAGTTCAAGGAAAAGGATTATGTGAACGTCTGATTTGTGATATAGAAAAACAACAGGTTGCAGAATCAGAAAATTCATTAAAGCATGTTGAAATCACATATTAGCAATAAAAAATCTTATTACAGCATTAAAATCAGCAACTAGAACTCAATCCAGAAGTTCAGGAATAAAGATGGATGACTAATTTGATTAATTACTTACAACATGGTACTTATCCAGAAGGTATGGACAAGAATAAAAAAAAATATTTCAGGTTATTAGTTATACTTTACGTCTTCATTGATGGTGTGTTGTTTAAAAGGGATATAAATGAAATTGTGTTCCGACGTATTGATTATGATAAAATTCAGCAACTATTATCCAAGTTTCATGAAGGATCTACAAAAGGTCACTTTTTCATAACATACTACAGCCTTAAAAATTATGAAAGATGGTTACTATTGGCCAAACATATTTAGGGAATGCTTCGAATGGATTAGAAAGTGTAAGAAGTGTGCTTTCTTCGTTGGAAAATAACATTTAGCTTCGCTTCCCTTGAAGCCTATTTTAGTGGATCAGACATTCATGTAGTGGGTTCTTGACTTCCTTCGCATCATAAATCCACCTTCATCATAAGGACACAAGTGGATCTTAACTAATACATATTATTTTAATCATTGGACTGAAGCACTAGCTTTGAAAGAAGATATTGAGAATTCAAGCTTATCATTTTATGAATGTATAATTTGAAGATTTTGTGTTCCAAAAAATATCATTTCAGATAACGCCTTAGCACTTGTTGGTACAAAGGTAACATATTGGGCTATCAAGAATTGAATTTATTTGAGTAATTCATCTAATTATTACCCATAAGGTAATGGGTTAGCTGAAAGCACTAACAAAAATCATTTGAAGATCACTAGAATAACACTCAAGGAAAACCAAAGAACTTGGTATCTGATATTAAATTCATAACTTTGGACTAACGAAGTGACTCCTGAAATATCAGTTAACAATTCACCATACAATCTTGTTTATGGAAAAGAGGCGATAATGCCCATCTCAATTGAGTTGCCCGCATTGGATTTACTCCATAATATGGAACTACTTGAGAATGAAACAATGCAAGTTCATTACGCAGAATTAATGGAGCTCTTTTCCATAAACAAGATTGTATGGTGAATTGTTAACTGATATTTTAGGAGTCAATTTGTTAGCCTAAAGTGATGAATTTAATATCAGATACCAAGTTCTTTGGTTTTCCTTGAGTGTTATTCTAGTGATCTTCAAATGATTTTTGTTAGTGCTTTCAGCTAACCCATTACCTTATGGGTAATAATTAGATGATTTACTCAAATAAATTCCATGCTTGATAGCCCAATATGTTACCTTTGTACCAACAAGTGCTAAGGCATTATCTGAAGATCAAGCTCATGTAAATATAGAAAAGAATCAAAGGCAAGTCAAGAATTTTTTTTATAAAAAGGCTAAGTTCTAATTCTTCAATGAATGACACATTGTCTTGAAATGGGATGTTGATTGTGCAAATCTAGGAAACCAAAAGAATTTTGATACAATATGAAGTGGTCCTTACATGATTTAAGATTTCAAGGCTGAATGGAGATGAACTTACCATTCCTATGAATGGTATGTTTCTTAAACAATGTTATTGAAAATCATTTATTGCTTTTTTAGAGTGGGATTTCCCTTTCAATAAGTGTTTTTCATGCACATTGCAATGTTTTTTAATTCAATAAGTGCACTCGTGCACGTGATCTGGTTTACCAGATCATTTCCTAACTTTAGTTTGTTTTTCAGAAGGGTTAGTTTTTTCAGAAAAAGACAATTTTGGTTATATGCTTTGACTCCATGCCCAATGGACAAGAGTAAGGCACTAGTAGAAAAGCTAGCATATAGATTTCCCTGCCCGATCGCCAAAAATTGCTACACACCTTAACCTATGTCTTGTATTAAGATATGAGTAAATCGCTTTGTGACTTACTATATCAATTTATTTTATCATTTATACTTTCTCATCATTAGTAGATTGTCCTTGGTGATGGCCATAACATATGAGGTGTATATATAGGGGACTGTATGTAGTAGTTCACCATCATTAAAGCATTTGAGTCTTATTTTATGGTTTGGAGGTTGACCCCTCGAAGTGGCGAAGGTATTTTATTTGCATATTTACATTATTATTCTAAAATATTATGTTACTTAGGGTTTTATTGCTGCTCATAATCTGAATTATGTAAGTAATTTCATTGCAAGTGGTATTAGAGATTCCATTTGGGCAAAAATTAGGGCAAAAACCCTAATTTTTGGTTCCCTCTCTATCTTACAAAGAACATATAATTTGGGGGATGTTTTTTTACTAACGTTGCAAATCATTTCATGTACAAATCTCTTAAATTTTTAGACTTTTTAAATATCGTTTGCAAAATTTATTACAAATTTATAGGTTTTGATAAAAATCCTCCATAGATCGAAATTTGTGGAATTTTTCATAGTTCTTTACATTTTTGGAAATTTCTCAAAAACATAGTACTAGTATCTTCTCTGTGTTTTTTCCAGTTCAGATGAATTTGTATTGAAACCCTAAACTCTAAGGTTTGACATCATGGTGGGGACTTCCATAAGAGAAAAAAAGAATCCATTCACTCCGGGTAAAACCCTAGATAAATATGGGGTAGTAATTTAAGATTTAGAGTCAGAAAGGATAAATACAAATTCCTTAGCACTAGGGTTTACATCAGTTGATCATAAGGTGAGCCAACTCAAGTATGACCTATGAAATGTATAGTCTGAGATGACCTCTAAAGGAGACATAGACCAAATCAATCAATGGTTGGATGATACCATGCAACATGTAAAGGGTAAACAATATGGCCAAAATCCACCCCATATCAACCAAGGAGGATCTTCAGTTCAAAATGATGGAAAAAATAACAATTCTAGATCACTTTTCTAGCCTAATCAAAATCCAACTTATTTGCAACCACAGAACATGATGCCAAAAGTGGATATGCACAAATTTTATGGTAAGGATTTGCTAAATTGGATAAATAAAATGGAGAACTTCTTTGAGTTACATCAAACACCATCAAGAAAAAAGGTGACATTGGCATCCCTGTATCTTAAACCAAATCAATTCATTTGGTAACGATGGTTATGTGCTTAGAGGAAGAAGAATGGTCTCAGTGTCACTTGGAAATTTTTTACCAAGGAGTTTCAATTGCACTATAGTTAAAGTGTTTTAGAGAACTACTTGAGTCAATTAGCAAAGTTACGAAAAACATGATCAGTCAAAGATTATGTGTATCAATTCCAAAACATATCCTTAAGGGTGGAGAATATTCTACAAGAGAATCGGAATGACCTTTTTCTTAGGGGTCTTAAGGACCATATGGAGCATGAGATATGTATGTTCAATGCACTCAAGATTTCTGATTCTATTTTCATGGCACATCGAGTAGAGTAAAAATTTCTTTGTAGTGGGAGGCCACCTTTAATTAACACCAAAGACCATAGTATCTCTTCCCTTTAATTTGCTAGGCCAATTATACTGACTCCTCAAAAAATGGAAGAAAAGAGAGAAAAAGGATTATGTTTTAACTATGACTGAAAAATTGGATAGGTACACAAATGTGTTGATAAGAAGTTGTTCTATATTGACAGAGGTAATGAGGATAATGAAGATGCTGAAATTAATGGAGAGGTTAAGGAACCAATAGAAGATGAAGTAGAGGATCACCAACCTACAATAACTCACCATACATTGTCAAGTATTAGTACTCAAAAAAATGGAAGAAAAGAGTTCAAAAGCATTATGATTTAACTGTGATAACAAATATGGACTGGGACACAAATGCGCTGAGAAGACGTTGTTCTATATTGACGGAGATAATGAGGATGATGAGGATGCTGAAATCATAGGAGAGGTTGAGGAACCAGTAGAAAAGGAAGTAGAGGATCACCAACCTACAATTTCTTGCCATGCATTGTCAGGTATTAGTACTACTCAAACACTCAAGGATATTGGTGATATCAAAAAATAGAAGGTGACGGTGTTGATTGATTCAGGGAGTACTCATAACTTCATAAGTAGTAAGTTAGCTGCCCGCCTCAATTTTTTTATTTACCCAGCTCCATAAATATAAGTTATGATTATGGATGGTGGGACAGTCAAGTGCACAGAAAAGTTCCATAGTATCAAGATTTTCATGGGATACTACATTTTAGACTCACCTGTCTTTTCTATTTCTATGGGAAGGGCATATATTGTTTTGGGTGTCCAATGGCTCACATCCTTAGGTACTATAGAGACGAATTTCCAAAAATTGTTCATGTGACTTCATTTAGATGGAAGGAAAATAAAATTGAATGGGATGTAGGTAATTCTCCACAAAATATTAGCTCTCATCAGATGCAGAAGGTTGTCAGAAAAAGAGTAGATGGATTTATAGCAAAGTTATTTTCCTTAAAAGTATAAAATATAGAATCTTCAATGCCACCCAATCTTCAGAAGATTGTTGATGCTCACTCATCTATTTTTTATGTAATTCCAAAGGGACTACCACCAATTAGGGATCATGATCATGCCATTTAGTTGATTCCATGGAGCTAAACACCTAGCATTAGTCCGTATAGATACCCATATTCCCAAAAAAGTGAGATCAATAAAATTGTACAGGAAACGTTAAAGGTAGGTATCATCTTGCATAACTAGAGTTCATATTATTCACCAGTGGTCATGGTACGGAAGAAGGAGGATGTGTCAAGAGTATTGAAAGCTCAAGAAATACACCATCAAAGATAAGTTTCCTATTCTAGTAATTCATGATTTAGTTGATGAATTTCATGGTGCTATTTATTTCACAAAATTAGATATTCGTTTAGTGTACCATCAAATTAGAATAAGAGAGTAAGATGTACATAAAACAACTTTTAGGACTCATGAGGGCCATTATGAGTTTTTGGTAATGCCTTTTGGTCTTACAAATGCTCCCTCAACCTTTCAAAGCTTGATGAACACTTTTGTAAGGCCATTTTTAACAAAATTTGTATTAGTTTTCTTTGATGACATATTGATTTACAGTAAGACATGGGAAGAATACTTACGACATGTAAATAAAGTGTCAGAAGTTTTGGATAAACATACTCTCTACACAAATCCATCCAAATGTTCTTTTGGTGTACAAGATGTTAGGTTGTGGAGCTTGTTTTCATGTGTGAAAGTTTTGAAGACTGCACACTAAGAGTACTGTACACTTTTCATGTATCCTTGCCAGGGTTCAGGGCCGGGCCGGGCCCTGAGAGGGGGTTCCAGGGGTATCAGGTGTTTGGCGACACAACCACCAATAGCAGGGGTTATGGGGCAAAGCCCCCCCAAAAAAATATTTTAGGCGTAAAATTTTTTGGCCTCGAAAAAATGCACCTGACATATCGGGAAACGTGCTCTTCTCATGTGGGTGATATTTTTGACCCGTAGGTTTATGGGATGGGTTTTTCCCATGGTTTTCATATCCATGGTTTTTTAAAATTGCTTAAGCAGTTGTCTATTTATATGGTTTTATGCATATGATAAATATATGAAAAACATTGTAGATGTGGTGTGAATTCGGCTATGAATTCTGTAGAGTTTGTTGAGCATAGCTCCAAACAAATCTTGGTATTGTATTAAGAGAGTTGTGGCTTGTAATAAAATCTGAGCAAGTGATTCTTGGTGGATGTAGCCAAAATTGGGTGAACCACATTAAATATTGTCTCCTTGTGTTGTGTTATTTTATTTTGCAATTTTATTTCAGATCTGTAATAATTTCTACATATTAGTTTCTATTTTTGCGATTCTGTGAGGGATTATTCTACATATTTTATCTCTTATTTCCTAACACAAGAGGTAGAGTAATTGGGTCACATTGTATCCCATGAAAGCGTCTAAGTTGATCCTCAGAAGATCAAAGCTATGGTTCCTAGGACTAACAGGGTACTACAGAAGATTTCTGAGAGTATATGGTAGAATAGTAACCCCACTGACTACATTGTTAAAAAATGATTCCTTCCATTGGACAACTGTAGCCACTAAATCCTTTGAGCAGCTAAAGGAAGCCATGTGCATCACCCCAGTTTTGGCTACTCCCAACTTCTCAAAAGTCTTCATTGTTGAATGTAACGCTTAAGGATTAGGATTGGGAGTAGTTCTAATGTAGGAAGGAAGACCAATTGCATTTGAGAATCATCAATTCAAATGAAAATATCTTCTTAAACCTATATATGAGAAAGAAATGATGGCTATTCTTCATGTGGTCAAGCAATGGAGGCCCTATCTCATGGGTATAAACTTCAAGGTAAAAATTGATCATGATAATCTCAAATGCTTTTTTGATCAAAGATTATCATTTGAGGAACAACAAAAGTGGGGAAAAAAAAATTGGGTTATGATTTTGAAATCATATACAAAAAGGGTAAATAAAATGTATTAGTTGATGCATTGTCTAGAAGGGATACATCTGCATATGCCTTACTATGTGGAATGTCCTTGTTGAAGGTCGATTGGGTGGATGAAGAAATATTGGAATGGGATCAGGACAAGGATAAAAAATCTCTAATACAAGTAAGGATCTCTAACATCTAACAAATTTGAGTGGAAAGGTAATGCACTATGGTATAAGGACATTTTATACTTGAGTAAATATTATGAGTTGAAGCATAATATTCTTACAGATCTACATGCCACACCTATTGGAGGACACTCTCAGTTTTTGAAGACATATCATAGAATCAAAAGAGAATTCTTTTCGGAATGACTCAAGGGGGATGTACAAATGTTTGTATCAAAGTGTTTAGTGTGCTTGTAGAACAAAGGGAAAACAATTAAGACACTAGGTCTGTTGCAACCGTTACTAATTCCTAGCCAGAGATGAGAGGAGGTCTCCATGGATTTCAACACCAAATTTCCTTTTTCTGAGGGTAATTTTTTTTTTTTGTGATTGTGGATAGGCAAAAAAAATATGCCCATTTGTGTTCCCTATCACATCCATTTGCAGCCAGTAAAGTCGCACCTATTTTTTTGCAGATAGTTCAAAGGCTACATAGAACACCAAAGATAATGGTAAGTGATCGTGATCCTATTTTCACAAGTAATCTTTGGATGGAATTATTTTTATGTTTGGGTACTCAGCTAGCTCATAGTTCATCCTCAAACTGATGGGAAAATAGAAGTGGTCAACAAATTTTTACAGGGGTATCTACATTGCATTGTATCACATAAGAAGGAAAGGTGGATTAAATGGCTACCACTTGCAGAATGGTGGTATAACACATCTTTTCATACCTCTTCTCAAATGACCCTTTTGATATTTTTTACACCTCGTGTGAAAAGGGTCAGCTCGAAAATTTTCAGTTTCTTAGATTAATCGAGTCAGAGGTTTGGCTATGTTTGGGACAACCACCACATAATAAGATACATATTTTAATTTTTTGGTTTAGGACAGTTTAAAGTCATTTTTGGATCAAAACTACAACTTGGGTATAGTTACAGAACCATGTGCCTCACAGATGCATCCATTCCATTCGAAACCCTCTTATGAACTCTACAACAGCCGTAAACGGCCATTGTAAGGTCCTAAGGAAGGAAAGAAGGGTGGCATGTATCAGACATGAAGTTATGAAGCTGTGTATAGGTTGTTGGTTTGAAGGACAGGGTGCGGAATAAATTTTAGTCATCAAATGAACATCAAAAGGTACATTTGATTTTAATTTATTTCCATGAATAAGTGAATTATTTAAGTGTTTTGATTTGTATAAGTTTTATCCATACAAATAAAGGAATTACAGAAAGGAAAGATATACATCTCATTACATGGAAATAGCTCATTTATTCATATTGAATAAAAGTGTAGTGAACCCACACAAGCCATGGAAATAACTCTGAAATCAAGTGCATGCAATAAAAGGACATATACGTAAAGTTGTGAACAAAGAAAGAATGAAATCCATCATTACCTATATTTTCATCAGCTTGGGTTAATTTTTTCCTCACTCCTCTCTACTATCTTCACTAGATACTACATTGTACATAAGAATGGAATTAAAGGATTGCCAAGGCTCCAAATTTCATGCTTGTTGTATTCACAACTTTTAGCGAGTGTGCTGTCAAATAATGAACTTGAAATCGTTACAGAATGAATAAAGAAGCATTTACACAATATAGAATTTGGGACAAGTGATAAATAAGGACCTAACAACATTATTCATCTTCATTTCTCATTCCAAGTAAGTAAAGGGATAGTTATGCCAATGGAAAGAAAAGTTAAAAGCTTGAAGTATAAAAGGTACAATCAATTACAACAGATCAGATTTACATACAACATAATAAGTGCATCATTACAGGCCAAAGCAGTTCAAAATCAAACAAATGGTAGTCCTCTCATAGCTTTAAAATTCACAAAGCAGAGTGTTCAAACCAAACTTGAAGCCTTTTACAAGCTAAGATGGAAGAACTTTCCAGTTTTAAAATTTTCATAGACTTGCAAGAAAGTTACAACTCAAGTGCCATAATATCATCATTCAGAAAACATATGAAAACAAATATAGTTGGTTAACATCAAATGGTTCACGGTCAAAGTGTATCTCTAATTGAGGACATCTTTTAAGGCCATAATGTGTGAAGCAAATTTTTAGGAAAGTGCATTTTACAGTCAAAGTATGGCCAAATTATTATACAGGTTTCATGTCTGCATATACAACAAATTTTACAAATTTTATAGAAAATTAAAAGAGATATGCACTCTCAAGATCACAAAAGACCTTGTATTGGACCATAGTGATTTGTAACCCATCAAACATGGGCCAATTTTTCAGCCTCTTGCCAAGAAAATAAACTCAATACCCAACTTTTGAAGGATTAAAATCCATCAAAATGACATAAAGGATCATCCGGAGGCTTCATTTAGATCATGATAGTAATATTGAAGCTACAGCCAAGTACTGAGACATCATCAAGTGAAATGATGAGTTTTAGAAGAAGGATACTAGGAATTTATACCAAATAAAGCAGTTAATGAGAAGCACAGGTCCACAGATATACAACTAGGTGTATCTTAATAGGGTATATTTTACGAGAAAAAAAATAAATACGTAGACTTGAGTGACTAAAAACAAAAATAAAATATCTCTATGAAAATGATGAGCTCATTTAAGAAAGTATAGAAGGAAAATTTGAGTTATGAATCAAAATTAACTCCTCTCATGGGAGAATGTAGTGTATCATTTCCAAAAGCACCGAATAAATCAGAAAATAACAGAGAAAACAATGCCACATAGTGAATAATGCTCAGAAACCCCAGTGAGCATCAAATCATGACAACCCTTCTCAAGCAAAATACCAACAAAAATAATGTAGAACCCATATTTTTGGAAGAACTCAAAAGTAAC
Source organism: Taxus chinensis (assembly GCA_019776745.2). Taxonomy (NCBI): domain Eukaryota; kingdom Viridiplantae; phylum Streptophyta; class Pinopsida; order Cupressales; family Taxaceae; genus Taxus; species Taxus chinensis. The sequence goes on along the minus strand of CM034146.1, from coordinate 702,103,179 downwards.
AGAGAACAACAATATCCATATTTTTAATTGAATGACATTTTATGAAAAATAATACCTAAATTAAGGAAAATAAAACGCAAAGAAGCTTACAAATTTTACAAAAAATAGAGCTCCAAATGTGCCATTATGGTCGAGCTCCTTACATAAATACTGGTGACCCAATTTTTCTTCACCAAAGAAAAATAAGAGTTTTTCAAATCAGAAAGAGCCATAGATTTCATCGCAGAAGCACATTCAGAGGTAAAGCTCGCTATACACACCATAAAAGGAACTGAATCAACCTTCAACATCAAAATAATGATAGCCACATAAAATTTTGTAGAGTTTTCCTGGCTCAAACGGAGCTCAACATCAAATGAAAATGATTAGGGTTACCTTTGTTTTGCCTCCTCAACTCGCGGAGTATTACTTCACTCAACCATGGTTATCAAATAATACACGTGTCATGCCCAAGAAAACCCTAACTCACCTTGGGTTAGAATTCCCATCAAAATTACACAAAGGGTCAATTCATCATGAGAAAGGAGAACATTCTTTCCCTCTTAAATGATTAAGTTTTAATGTAACTTTAGACTATGGTTTATAATCATTATGCCTTCATACTGTAGTCTATGCTAATGTTTCTGAAAGGGGGACTAACATTAAAAAATCAAACGTATCATATGCCATGATAAATTGGTCCAAACATGAAGGATTCATCACCATAAATTAGCACATGGTCAACCAAGATGAAACTTTATTGCTATGATCACCTTTCACTTGGATGGGAGGATTACTTGCTTTTACATGTGCACATGTGGAAGTGACCAAGAAGATATGATTATTTAATCATTCGAAAGAGACAAGAGAATTATTCATGGAGATGTTAACATTAGATCCTATAGGTGGTCCCCACACTTTCGGTGTATTTTGTAAAGTGTTAAATCAAAGGAATTATCTTGCTCTCACAGAGGGACATATTATTTTTCATGTGCATCCAAGGAGGTAAGTGGATGAAAATTGCAAATTTCACATTAAGCACTAGAAGACAGAGATTGCATTCATTAAAGAAGACTTGCTCATCAAGAAAGGTTTATTATTAGCATAATTATTAACCTAGATTTATTAAAAATAGAATAGTCAACTGTAGTTGACTGAGTTGTAATTAAGTCTATTAATGCCTCTTTGTATTAGCATGCCTATTTTATTCCTTTATTTATTAATAGATAAAGTGTAAAAATAGGATGTATGGGTGAGTATAGTTTTAGTATATTTTTTAGGAAGGGTGGGATGAATAAATTTTGCTATATATTGTGTGTAATTGAAAGCACAAAAAGTGTGGAATTTTTGACACAGGAGTACTGAAGCAGATTTTTCTAGTTTTTCCCTTGGAATGAGAAGTGTAATTTTCCTTTCCAATTATTTGCAGTCTTGTGTATGTTTTATTAATCCTTTTGAATGATGAATTCCTTAATTAATCATCTTACCCTATTGCAAATTCAGTAATATCTACATGATATTAATGTGCATGTGTAACTTAAACAATATTATTGTGATACTTTCCTTCAATACATCAAAGTGTTCACCCTAATATTCTACAGAAAGTTGCCGGCTTGTGCATCAAGAATTCATTCTCATATCAATTGTGTGTGTGCTCAGTCAAATACCTCATACAATTTTGGTGTATCACCCTAGTTTTGAATCCATTTACATTCATGTTTTACCCTCAAACCCCATAAAATTAGTTTAGGATACATCAATAAGGAATTGAACTTGATACCAGAGACTCACCTCAAAATAGGTATACCCACAGACCTGAGGTGTTTCCATTGTATCTACGAAAGAGAGAGATCAATTTCGCAAGCTTAGAACACATGCAACCATCTCTCTACAAGGTGCACTTTCGAGAAATAATAGTTTTTGGCACACTTGGTGGGACTAGGATGAGAAACTACTATTGATGCATTCTAAAGATTCAAGATCTAAGGCAAAACTCATCTGTCGACTCCATAAATCTTAATTCAGATCAGTACAACACTTTTCAACAACATTAAATTTTTTAGCTGTAGTTTTTAGGTATTTATCAACAAAATCATATATGTTATTTTGTTGTTATCAGCTATTTTTATGAGAAGCAGACCTATTTTTCATAGTTTCAATATTTTATGAGGTCCTGAAGAAATGGACCCTCATTTTTAGAATTATTATCAGCCAAACCAGCAGCCCTTTTATCCAATTTCACCTTCAGACCAGTTCCAAAACCCCTATCAGAATGAGTATCCTTATGACCCAAACATTGGAAATCAGTATGATTGTCAATATGATGATCATTACATTATTCAAGGTAAAAGTTACGTAGAGGGTTGTGTTGAATATGAAAGGTGAAGAGATCTTGAAATTGAACTTAATGAACTTAAGCAATCATTGTTAGCAATTAAGGAGCTATACTAGAAATCATTAGCAATGAAAACTAATAGGCATTAGGTTTAATGCCTATATGTTCCCCTTGTGAGCGACAACATCATGTTCATCAAATTTTAAATTATCAGGCTGCTGCAATTCCTACTTTTCCTACCCCACAATAATGCATTGAACCTAAAATAAAGTGTCCAAATTGGCGTTCAGATGATGTCCTAAGAATAGATTTTTTTACCCCAGCCACTTTTAAAAAAAAATCCATTTAAGGCTGAGATTAGTCCCACTCCTCCTTTACTCATACTTTCAGTCCATGGAAAAGAGGATCATAATATCATTCATGAGAGACAAATAGCTGAAGAAAACAATAGGTTGGAGTTTTAACAGAACATAGAGAAAGGGTTTTCTAAATTTCAGTTTGATCATACTCCAAAACTAGAGGACCAACCCATTCAACAGGTACAGTCTAATTTTTCAGAAGATCTAAAGCAGATCAGGGATGATCAACGGTCTTTATATTCCAAGCATAGTGTGCATCAAAGTACCATACTCCTACAACCTACTAATTCATCCCAATAGATAGAACCTAAAGAAATTCTACAGATCATTTCCGAAGATAAATCAACTTCTCTAAGGGAAAATCCCTTTAGAATACTTTGCAGCTTATCAATTTCCATTGTTAATGACCAAAAGGAAACATATAAGTTTCAAAATAATCATGATCAAACAGTTGAGTGTGAAGACCCCTTTTTTGTTGCATGCATGGAGATAACTACATTATTAGTTACTTGCAGTGTTTCAAAAGGACTATCAGATGGTACTGCAAGTATTCAAGAGCATCATTTTTTGATTAAGGAGGAAATGAAATGTTCAAAAAAAATTGTGAGAAGGGATAGAATGGAAGAATTTTAAAGTGCTGCTGAAATGTCAATCATGGTAGTAATGGATCAGAAGATTGAAGAGGATGAACAATAGTTTAAAGACTCTGAAAATATCTTAAAACAGTTTAAAGAATTAGAACATCCATCTCATCATCTTCACAATGTTATGATTAATTAAATAAAACAACTTGAAGAGGATGAAATTTTTTTAGATCAGTTTCAGATTGTCGAAAAGAATATACAATAGTTTATAGAGGCAAATCAGATCTCAAAACAACCTTCAAAATAGCTTCAGAAAGACCCCGTGATTGAGAATAAGGTTCATTTTTCAGTACAAAACAAGAAAAAATATTTTCATCTGTTTGGATGCCATGTCCTATTCGATATCTTGTTGGTTTACGACATGCCACGCAAATAATAGAATTCACGCTCGCATCAGAGCCTAAGAATGAGCGTCAGATACTCAAGAATCAGTTCTAAATCCCTTCAGAACAATTTGTAGATCAATTAGAAATATGCTTTTTGTTTTCGGTTGAGTTTCAGAACAAATTCAAGGTACACATCTCATTTTAAGTTCTGTCATGTTAATTGTTTTGTGAGCTGAATTCATTGTCTCAGTTATGGAGAAAAGGAAACTATTTATCACTACCTATCTAAGGTTTTATTTAGCCTCGATTTGCAGCTGATTAGATTACGGTAGATTAGGTTTTCTAATTCAATAAGTGCAGTTCATACAAATTAATGTTTTCAATTCAATAAGTGCACCTATGCACATGATCTGGTTCAACAGATCCTTTCTAGTTTTGGTGTGTTTTTTCAGAAAACGTAGAGTTTGGTTATATTCTTCGACTCCATGCCCAATGGACAAGAGCAAGGTACCGGTCTCTAAGATAGCACACAGCTTTCCCCACAAGATTGCAATAATTGTTGACATTTTTTCCACCCCGTGTGAAAAGGGTCAACTCAAAATTTTTAACTTTCTCAGATTAATCAAGTCAGAGGTTTGGCTATGTTTGTGACAACCACCATAGAATAAGATACATATTTTAAGTTTTTGTTTTTCGACAGTTGGAAGTAATTTTTGAATCAAAACTACAACTTGGGTACAATTACAAAACCCCATGCCGCATAGATGCATCCATTCCATTTGATACCCTTGTCAGAACTATGTAATATCCTTAAACGACCATTAAAAGGTCCTGAGGAAGGCGGGAAGGGTGGCATGTATCAGACATGAAGTTCTAAAGTTGTGGAAAGGTTGTCAGTTTGAATGACAGGGTGCAAAATAAACTTCAGTCATCCAAAGAACATAAAAAAGTACATTTGATTTTAATTTATTTCCATGATTAAGTGAATTATTTAAGTGTTTTGAGTGGTATAAGTTTTATCCATACAAATAAAGGAAGTACAAAAAGGAAAGACATACATATCATTACATGGAAATAGCTCATTTATTCATAAGGAATAAAAGTATAGTGAACCCACACAAGTCATGGAAATAACTCTAAAATGAAGTTTATGTAATGAAAGGACATATACGTAAATTTGTGAGCAAAGAAAGGATGAAATCCATCATTGCCTATATTTTCATCAGTTTGGGTTAATTTTGTCCTCACTGCTCCTTTCCACCATCTTCATTAGCTACTGCATTATACCTAAGAAGGGAATTAAAGGATTACCAAGGCTCCATATTTCATGCTTGTTGTATTCACAACTTTTAACATGTGTTCTTTCAAATAATGAACTTGAAATCAGTAAATAATGAATAAAGAAGCATTTACACAATATAGAATTCGGGAGAAGTGACCTAACAATATTATTTATCTTCATTTCTCATTCCAAGTATAGACATAGTTATGCCAATGAAAAAAAAATTTAAAAGCTTGAAGTATAAAAGGTAAAATCAATTACAACAGATTAGATTTGCGTACAACAGAATAATTTCATCATTACAGGCCAAAGCAGTTCAAAATCAAACAAATGATTGTCCTCTCATAACTATATAATTCACAAAGTAGAGTGTTCAAGAAAAATTTGAAGCCTTTTACAAGCTAAGCTGGAAGGAATTTCAAGTTTTAAACTTTCCATAGACTTGCAAGTAAGTTACAATAGAAGTGCCATAATATCATCATTCAGGAAACATATGAAAATAAATGCAACTGGTTCACATCAAAAGGTTCACAGTCAAATTGTAGCTCCAGTTGAGGGCATCTTTAACGCCATAATGTGTGAAGCGAATTTTTAGGAAAGTGCATGTCACAATCAAAGTATGGCCAAATTATTATATAGGTTTCATGTCTGCATCTACAACAAATTTAGAAAATTTATATAAAATTAAAAGAGGAATGCACTCTCAAGATCAAAATATACCGTTTATTGGACCATAGTGATTTGCAACCCATCAAACATAGGCTAATTTTTTTAGCCTTTTGCCAAGAAAATCAACTCAATACCCAAGTTTTGAAGGATTAAAAACCATCAAAATGACATAATGGATCATCTGAAGGCTTCATGTAGACAATGATAGTAATTTTAAAGGTACATCTGAGTACTGAGGCATCATCAACTGAAATCATGAGTTTCGAAAGAAGGATAATACGAATTGATACCAAATAAAGCAGTTAATGCGAAGCACAGGTCCATAGATATACAACTAGGTGTATCTTAATAGGGTATATTTTACGATAAAAATAATAAATACGTATACTTGAGTGACTAAAAACCAAAATAAAATATCTCTGTGCAAATGATGAGCTCATTTAAGAAAGTATAGAAGTAAAATCTTAGTTATGCATCAAAATTAAATCCTGTCACTGGAGAATGTAGAGTATCATTTCCAGAAGCACCGAATAAACTTAGAAAATAATAGATTAAACAATTCCACAGAGTGAATAATTCTCAAAAACCCCAATGAGCATCAAATCATGACAACCCTTATAAGGCACAATAACAAAAATAATAATGTAGAACCCAGATTTGGGGAAAAATGGAAAAGTAAAAAAGAACAACAATAGCCATATTTGCAATTGAATGGCGTTTTATGTAAAATAATACCTAAATGATCCCTTAAGGTCAAGCTCCTTACATAAATAATGGTGACCCAGTTTTTCTTTTGCAAAGAAAAATAATATTTTTTAAAATTATAAAGAGCCAAAGATTCCATCGTAGAAACACATTCAGAGGTAAATCTCACTGTACAGACCATAAAAGGAAATGAATCAAGCTTCAACATTAAAAAAATGGCAGCTACATAAAATTCCGCAGAGTTTTCCTAGCTCAAATAGAGCTCAACATCAAATGAAAACCATTAGGTTTACCTTTGTTTTTCCTTCTCAAATCATGGAGTGTTACTTCACTAAACCATTGTTATCAAATAATGTATGTGTCACGCCCAAGAAAACACTAACTCACCTTGGGTTATAATTCCCACTAACATTACACAAAGGGCTAATTCATCGTGATAAAATGGAACATTCTTTCCTGCTTAAATGATTAAGTTTGACTGTAACTTCAAACTATGGTTTATAATCATTATTCCTTCCGACTATAGTCTATGGTAATTTTTCTAAAAGGGGGGCCGAACATTATAAAAATCAAAAGTATTATATGTCATGATAAAGTGGTCAAAACATGAAGGAGTCAACACCATAAATTAGCAAATGGTCAACCAAGATGACCCTTTATTGCTATGATCACCTTTCACTTGGATGGGAGGATTATTTTCATTTGCATGTGCACAGGTGGAAGTGATCAAGAAGATATAATTATTTAATTAATTCAAAAGAGACAAAAATATTTTTACATGGAGATGTCAACATCAGAGCATGTAGGTGGTGCCCACACTTTGGGTGAATTTTGTAAAGTGTTAAACCGAAGGAATTATCTTTCTTTCATAGAGGGACATATTATTTTGCATGTGTATCCAAGGAGGAAAGAGGATAAAAATTGTAGATGTCACATCAAGCACTAGAAGACAAATATTACATGCATTGGAGAAGACTTTATCATCAAGCAAGGGTTATTATTAGTAGAATTATTCACCTAAATTTATTAAAAATAGAACAGTAATCAAGGCTATTAATGCCTCTTTGTATTAGCATGCTTATTTTATTCTATCAAAATAAGATGTATGGGCGAGTACAGTTTTTGTCTATTTTTAGGAAGGGTGAGATGAATAAATTTTTCTATATCTTTTGTGTAATAGGAAGTACAAAAAGGGGGGAATTTTGGACACATGAGTGATGAAGAATATTTTGCCAAATTTTCCCTCTGAATGAGAATTATATTCTACCTTTCCAATTATTTATAGTCTTGTGTATGTTTTATTAATCCTTGTGAATGATGAATTCCTTGATTAATCATCTTACCCTATTGCAAATATAGTAATTTTTACATGATATTAATGTGCATGTGTAACTTAAACAGTGTTGTTGCGATAATTTTCCTCAATACATCAAACTATTTTCCCTAATATTCTGCAAAAAATTGTTTTCTTGTGAATCAAGAATTCATTCTCATATCAATTGTGCATGTGCTAAGTCAAAGACCTCATACAAGTTTGGTATATCACCCCAGTTTTAAATCCATTTACAGTCATCTTTCACCCTCAAACCCTAGAAAATTAGTTTAGGATACATCAATAAGGAACTAGCCTTGATACTAGAGACTCACATCAAAATAGGTATACCCATAGACATAAGGTGTTTCCATTGTATCTACAAAAGAGAGAGATCAATTTTACAAGATTATAACATATGCATCCATCTCTCTACATGGTGCACTTTTGAGAGATAACAAACCCTATTTTTAGCATTATATGGTTACCATCCACCATCTATCACTTCTTCCTTGATGGTGCAAACTAATGTTAGATATGTTGATGAACAAATTCAACATCAAAAACAAGTTTTTTGCTAGTTGAAAGGATAGATTGGCACTAGCACAGAACCTGATGAAACAATGAGCAGATGAACACCATAGTGAAAGACATTTTGACATTGGTGACTGGGTTTTTTTCCTTCTCCAGCCTTACAAGTAGGTTTACCTAAAGTAACATAAAGAGGACAACAAAATTTCTCCTAAATATTATTGCCCTTATCAGGTTCTACAAAAGATTTGTAGTGTTTCATATAAACTAGAGTTGCCTCAATCTTCATGCATACACCTAGTATTCCATGATTCCTTCCTGAAGAAGGTTATTAGAAAAAATTTGAAGCCGAGAAAAATTTACCAGAACTTGATGAGGAAGGAAGAATAATTTTGGAGCCAAAGAAGATTTTGTAAACACGTACTAAGAGGCTGAGAACCAGAGACATTAAGGAATATCTGATCAAGTGAAATAATATTAGCATAGAAGATGCAACATGGGAGGATGAATTTTTTTTTGCAAAAACATCCAAGATTATTAAACATTTAGGACAACATTGGTTTGAAGGGGAAGGGCATGCTACTTCCTTAACCTATTTCTTGTATTAGGATATGAGTAGCTGACTTGTAGCTTACCATATCATTATATTGTATCATTTATACTTTCTCATGCTTAGTAGGTCGGCCTTGGTGATGGATATATCATATAAATAGTGTATATAGGGGATTTTAGGTAGTAGTTCAACATCATTGGATCATTTGAGTCTTATTTTATGGTTTGGAGGCTGCCCCCCTTGAATTGGTGAAACAATTCTATTTTTCATATTCAGATCATTATTTTGAAATATTGTGTTACTTGGTGTTCTGTTGTTGCTCATAATATAAATTATACAAGTAATTTCATTAGAGAAATGTTGACAATTTTTTTACTTGTGTAAAAATGGGAAAATTGAAACTTTGTTTTTTATGTAATTCATTGATAAAATGGAACTAACTAGGGGAATTCATAATTTTTTTTTACATTTTAAGTTGTAGCAATTGATTAACTACATGCAATCTGTAGCAATGTGTGTTGTTAAAAAATGTAACACCTCACATAGACTACCATTCCATGTTCATCTTCAACAAGGAAACACAGAATCCCCGAAGGAATAATGCATTGCCTTGATGAAGGTTGGAATCATAATTTAGGAGAAATTTTATATTCAAGAACAAAAATTAGAGTTGCAGTTACATGGAATTGATAAGAGTTCATTATTAAGTTACAGGTACATCAAAACTCATTATTTTTAAATTTTTAAATATTATTATTCATATTATTGAGTTGTTTATTTTATTATACAATCAATACATATCATAAGTTGAATGCAAAAAGAAGTATACAACTCAGTTACCTAAATTATCATCATTTATTCATGAAGAAATTCAATGATTCCCACACAAGTCATAGGATGTAATTCATAAATTCTAAAGTAGAAAGTACATGTGCATAAAGTTAAAAGTAAAGGAGTATATAAGAAAGCAATCATTTCCTTGGGTTTTCTACTAGTCTTTGTTACTATGGCCCTAGCTTCATCTTCCATCGTTATCATCCAGTAGCTATAGTGTACCTGAAAAATGGAGTTTTACTCATGCATTGTCTAACTTCGTGTAAATGGATTTCTCTAATATCGGGGTCATAAGGTACACCAATTACTAGATACAAAATTGATTAAATCAGTATCCTACAGTACCATATATGATTCCCAAAATTATGAAAGAAAAAAGAAAGAGAAAGAAATAATATGGAACATAAGAGAGGCCAAAAATGCTAATTATTTTCTTAAGTGTGCAGGAATAGGTTGCAAAAAAAGATATCAATGCATGTTTTCAATTTTTTTGTACTATCAAGCATAGATTGCACTAAATGACCAAACAAATTCAAAAAGTTTGACTGAATAAAGAAGTATTGCAAATTTTTGAAACTAAAGTACAAAAACTGTTCAACTCATGATTGCAGGAAAGGTGAACGGAGAAAAACTTTGTGTGTACATTCATCTAAACAAATAAGGAATTACACTTCATTAAGAGCAGGCTAAAAATTTTGTACAACATGGTATAGATCAAATAAGAGCTTGAATATAGATGTTTCATCCCTGCAAGAAAAAGATATCATTTTTTTCATCAAATTATAGTCAAGTATACATTACATATTACAGATACATGTAACAAAGATACAATCTGACTAAAGAAATAACAATCTGTAATGGGAAATAAGCATCAACCAAGTAGAATGGAGCTATAACTATAATGGTATTTGGATAAATTTTCAAGAAGCAACAAGTTCAAACATAAATACTAGTATCAAGAAAATATATGGAATAGGGAACTTATTCAAAATCATAGGAGCAATAGATTGAAGCTATAATAATGAAAAACACATTACAACCAACAGAAGGAAAAATAAGTTGTTTGTTTCAAACTAATGTTAAGATAAGCATCAAGTTTTTTTAAAGGACAGTGTCATAATTGCAACTAGTTTACTTTTTCAAATAGTTCATTGTGAAGGATTAAATACAAGAAAAGGAAACAAGTACAAGATTCATACTTAAAAATAGTATGAAAAGGAACAACTGAGAGGATCATAATAGAGACTTCATTTCATGTTGAATTTATAGAATTCAAGTGTAAGTCAAGCTACAACTAAAGTGTAAGTACAACAAACATAAGAGGCCAATGTTATATGAATGGAAATTATACATTTTACAACCATCAAGAAGAAATAAAACCATTAAGATTCAACATGGGATAGATAGTTTCCAATAGTCATTTCAATCTACAATACAAAGTACATTATTCTGTTCAAAGATACAAACAGTTTTACTGATCAGCAAGGATCATGTACAGTCTAAATAAAAGTTCAAAAACAAATAAAACAGATGCATATTTACAACAAGCATTACATCATGGAATGAGTATAAGGTCATTTTCAGATCAAAATGAATTCATTATCATTTCTACAATCTCAAAAATACAAGGTTCAAATTATAGAATATCAACATATTACAAGATATTTGAATCTTAATCAGTCGAAACACCAACTAGTAAATCTGATTATTAATCACTTTCCACTATTCTACAATGGAGTATACAAGGTTCCAAATCATAGAAGGAATTTCAAGAGCTAAAACAAAAAATTTTCATTACGTATGCACTACTATAATTTCACCTCCATAAATCACTTGCATTCAGGAAGTACAACTTTAAAATAAAAGAACCAAAGTAGAGATAAAGATATGAGTTATCCAGTTTTAGATATTCAAGTGAATACCAAACTGAATCATATATTGGGACAACTTGGAGAAAAGAAATACAATACATTGCATAGTCAAAGCTGTAGATTCAAATAAATACAGGTTCCTTCATGATGAAGAACAATTTCAGTCACATACCATTGAAAGATAAAAGTCATTAAGAGATAAAGTGCAAATGGAGCTAAACCAAGGTTGTTTCAGTCATCAAATCAAGTGACGCAATATAACTTTACATCAAGTGTGTAAAGTCATCTAAACAAATAAGGAATATTACACTAATGCAAGAGCAGGCTTAAAAAATTTGTACAACATGGTATGATCAAAGAAGGCTTGAATATAGATTTTTTCATCCTGAAGAAAAAGATAATAATTGTTTCATCAATTATTGTCAAGTATACATGTAACATATTACAGATACATGTAACAAGATACAATCCGACTAAAGAAAGAACAATCTGTAATGGGAAATAAGCATCAACCAAGTAGAATGGAGAGCTTATAACTAAAATGGTATTTGGATAAAATTTTCCAAGAAGCAACAAGTTCAAACATTAAAACTAGTATCAAGAAAATATATGGAGTAGGGAACTTATTCAAAATCATAGGAGCAATAGATTGAAAGCTATATATTAATAATTGTGGAAACACATGAAAACCAACAGAAGGAAAAAAAATTAAGTGTGTTTTTCAAAAACTATGTTTAAGATAAGCAGAAATTTTTTTAAAGGACAGTGTCATAATTGCAACTGTTTACTTTTGACATAGTTAATTTGGACGGATTAAATACATAAGAAAAGAAACAAGTATACAAAGACTCAACTTAAAAATAGTTATTGGAAAGGAACAAATGAGAGGATATACTACGACTTCATTTCATGTTGATTTATAGAATTCAATTGTAGAGTTAAGCTACCAACTAAAGTGTAAGTCAACAAACATAAGAGGCCAGTGTTATATGAATGGAAATTATACATTTGACAACCATAAGAAGAATAAAACCATACAGATCAACATAGGGATAGATAGTAGATTAGTTTCCAAATAGTCATTTCAATCTACAATACAAAGTACATATTCTGTTAAAGATACAAATCGTTTATGATCAACAGGTTCATGTACAGTCTAAATAAAAGTTAAAAAACAAATAAAAACAAATGATATTTACAAAAGAAATTACATCATGGAATGAGGAATACAGCGTCATTTTTCAATCAAATGAATTCATTATCATTTCACAATCTCAACAAGACAAGGTTCAAATTATAAGAATATCAACATAGTACAAGATATTGAATCGTAATCGGGTCGAAACACCAACTAGTAAATCTGATTATTATCACTTTCCATATCTAACAATGGAAGTATAACAAGGTCCAAATGCATAGATGGAATTTCAAGAGCTATAAACAAAATTTTTTCATTACATCTGCACTACTATAATTTCCCTCCATAAATCACTTGAGTCAGGAAGTACAACTTTAAAATAAAGAACCAAAGTTATAGATAAAGATATGAGTTATCCAGTTTAGATATTCAAGTGATACCAAACTAAATAATTTGGGACAACTTAGAGAAAAGAAAGACAATACATGCATAGTCAAAGCTGTAGATTCAAATAAATACAGGTTCCTCATGATGACGAACAATTTCAGTCACATACAATGAAGATAAAAAGGTCATTAAGAGAAAGTGCAAATGGAGCTAACAAGGTGGTTCAGTCATCAAATCAAGTGACCTCTATATAACTTTTAATAAGTGTAAAGTCATAGATATTCCCAAACATGCTAGAGTTGATCAAATCGTAAGTGGTACAATGTGTTACTGATTAACTAAAGAATTCTACAATGCAATCATCTAGTGAAAACAAAAACTAATTCTTTCTGAGTTACAAATGATAATATCAAGATCAGTTATCAAAAGAAACTTTTTGCAAATAAGGATCATGTTAATGAAGTTATGGATTATATAAAAGAAGAGAGAAGAGTTACATGATCAAATAGACCTCGATGGTAATAGAACAAGAAAGGTTCTATAACTTAAGTTCAAAAATAGATACACCATTAGGATAAAGACCGGTATCAGATTTATAACTGTTCCAATAAGCAGACCCAATTTTGGGTTATAGTGATGGATTGGAATAATATAAAGATAAGATCAATACAACCAAGTTTCAAAAAACCCATTTCACAAACACATGCTAAATAGGAAAAGGAATTGTTAGGACAAAAATTAATGATAATATATTTTACATTCATGAATAAAAATTTTTTTCTTAAGATTTGTAAAAATTCACAACTTTGCAGTTCCATCAGTAAATCCACAAACTATCTAAAGAAAACCTCAAAATGTGTATGGTACAAAAGAATAATGGGAAGCTTAGAATGAAAGAATACATAAAATTTTCAAGTATCAGGGTCTGGAAAAGGAATATTCCTGTAATTGAATATTCCAACCTCATTAGGGTATTGATGGGGGGAACTATATAGAGACTGTATTCAAAGAATTTTCAAGGTGGCAGGTACAAGTCCAATAGAAGTCCAGGCTTCGAAGATCTAAATGATAAAAATTAAAACCAAAAAACTTGTTCGGATGTTATATTCATGAAGCTATGATACTTTCCAACACCTATGAATTATTATTTCGGGAAATAATTGTGACCCTAGTTTGGGTTATGGAAAAAATATACAAGTATTCAGGATACTATATACAGATGCTATATAGAGGAGCAACATTCATAATGATCATGAAGAAAAACTTAAGTTGAAAAGGTTTGAATCATATAAAAAGATACCCTCAACATAGATAACAAATAAATATTTGATCAAGAACAATGTATTGTCATGAACGAATTAACGCATAGTAACCTGAACATGCTACAAATCTAGAATCATGAATAGCAATAAATAAGGCAAAAACAGAATGAATACCAGGAGCTCAAAGAAATAGAATCGCATAGCTTTCAGTAAAAATCAGAATCACAATAAATTCATCTTTCAATTATACAATACAATGAATATAAACTTAATTTCAAACTCACAAGGGTAAACAAAAGATTCAGAGGGCACACAAGTAGAAAGGAACTACCTTCCTTTTGGAGTTGAAAAACTTGAAGATCATAAGTTTGAAATCAAAAGTAGAGACCACAAGTTTATTTACTCTCAGGCAGTTCCACAGAAGAAGAAAATCACCAAATCACAAAATTCAAGCATTATTTTGAGTATAGAATCAAAAAAAAGATGTATTAGCACAAGAATCAAAACGAAATGATGAATGTATCGACAGGTTAAAAAAAAATCTCACGTTTAAACAACGGTGGCCATCAAGGCCTAAAATTTCTAATTTAGGATTTGGAATAGAAGCTCCTTGATATTAGAACTGGAAGCCATTTATTCAATGAGTTTAGGTAAGAATGATATATGCCAATGAACGAAACTGAACATAGTCTTTTTTGCAAGGAGTGAGGTGAACGATAATAAGGTGGAGGTGACATTGTCACAGAGGTCTACTTATTCAAGAGACGCATTCAAAAAATGTGAGAAATGATAGATATTGAATGCAGTCTCTAAAATTAACAAGATCAAACTCACAAAAAATAAGAATGTTAATTCTAGAAGGATTTTTCTAGGGCTTCATTGCCAGGTGGAAAAAAAAAAAATGTAAACGGACCATGATTTACAGTGAATTGATTTTACTCACCAAAAATCAACCAAATTTCAACCTAAATTATCAGAGTTAGAATATCAATGGTCAACAAAAATCAACTGTGAAAGATCACAGGATCGAAAGAAAAATTCAAAACATTGGTTCAACTAACATCGGCCCACATTGTAGAGCATCAACGATAAGATCATTAGTAAAATGATCGAACATATAGCATACTATTGACAATTTTGCACTCTGTGAAAAAAATTGGGAAACTGAAACTTCATTACGATGGATAGAATTGGTGAAATGAAGTATTACCTAAGCTATGGGAGATTATATTAGATTAGTGTTACTATGATTTATTTAAAAGATTATATAAAATCTCTAAAAACTATGTGTGCGAGTACAAAATGTAACAGTCACATAGTCTACAATTGTCATGATCATCCTAAGCAAAATAACACAAATCACGAAGGACAATTATGTTGTCTTGATAGGAGGACGTCCAATTATAGATAAGTGAAGTGTTAAAGTTTTGGAACAACAAACAGAAGTGCAGATCTAGAAAATAGGATTTCATTACTAAATTTACAGTTCTATTCAATGTTATTCCTTTATGATTAAAGACATTAAATTATGTTACTGAAAGTTGTTTAGATTCATTTACAATCCATACATTAAAGTAGAAACACAGAAAGAGATTAAATCATTTATAGGAATTCAATGTTTTATTCACAAGGAGAGTCAAATGTTTTCCTGCACAAGCCATGGGATGTAACTAAAAATTAAAAGTACTACAAACTAATGAACGAAAGATTACACATGCATGAAGGAGAAATCAAAGGAGTATGTGGCTGAACCATCATTGCCTTATATATTCTTGTTGAGGTAGGCAATCATTGCCAACTCCTTAATCTCAAGTCAATGTGTACCTGAAAGAAAAAATAAGTCAACCAGCAGGTTACGAGTCAGGATCAACAATTTATTCTAGACTATACTATTTCGTGCATATGAATTTTCCCATTACGCAGGAGATGTATTCTAACTTGAAGACAAACTCAATGTATGCTTTAATCCCAGAAGAGAAAGTAAAAGAAAGAAGAAAAATAGAATACGAGAGGACAAAAATCCTAAATATTTCTAACTATTTCCTAAGTGTGCAGGTATAGGTTGTAGCCAAAATAAAAAATGGACCAAGTAATAAGTGCATGCCAAGAAAAGGAAGAAGGACTCAAGATCCAATAGCGGCTCTGAAACGGAAGAAGTTTAAGAAAAGAGCGAGTGGAAGAGGGAAACACTTTTCTAGTTACGAATAGAAGAAGAAGAAAGAAGAAATAGATTTTCAAAAAGTGAAGCTATAATGCAAAAGGAAAACACTGAAAAGGGCTGAGAGAGAAGATTTCTAGAAAAATTTCAAGGCTTTGCCATGTTAAATGGGACTTAACAACTTTCCATCATGCCATTTTAACTACTCATGGTACAAGACTATGACAAATAAAAGAAGTGATACAGAAGTAGAAGAAAAATCACATGACAATAAACAGCTAACCATATTTTTGGTCTTCAATTGCCTATATCGTTCAGCAAGAAAGTGTTACTTTCTATATTTTGGATTCGAAAATAAACTATATTTATTGTGAAATGCACTAAGAGACAATTCTGAAAATAATTTTATCGGGCTTCGCCATGAAAAAATCAATATTTCCCAAATTTTCAGTCCAGCAACATGCAAAGTAATAAAACAGTTGAAGGAAAGTAAATTAAGAATTGGAAACAAGGCTTTTGCAGAAAAGTACTAACAAGTTTCAAAATTGGAGCCAGATGATCAAGATATAAAGGGTAGCTTGATCAATGAAATATAGATATTATGCCAGGAAGCTTGATATAAAATGGAAAAAATTGTTACTTTCAGTTCATTGTTGCAAAGGAAGATAATGACAAAACTCAGGAAAAGTCAAGATCAAGATTGCCAAGGTGAACACAAATACCTAGAGACGAATCCATTCAGACTACAAACCAAGACTATAGAAAAAACAATGCCATGATAGTGAAAAATAAGAAATTTTATAGTAATAGCCACAGTTAGGAGCCCAGATTTGAATGGTACAAAATTGAGGAGAATAGCTGTAATCATAAATAGGTTGTAATGTGAACCAAAAAAGATATACACAAGTACACATCTAATACATTGGAAAACCATCAACGAGCGCAAGGAATCAATGAAATATACACATGGAAGCGGTAAAGCGGAGGGCCTACTCGAAATAAAGACATTTGCAAGAGAATGAAATAAACAAGGATATCGAAAATAAAATACGTATGCAAAATTGAGCTTCATTATAGAAATCCAAAATATCAGGTAGAGAGAGTCCATAATAAATGATTAGGGGAATAACAAACATGAATATCAAATCAAAAAAGATCAGGATAGAGTAAGGGCAGAGAAAAGCTGTATAGAATAACAGAGACCAGATACATACCTAACTCAAAAATCAAAGTTTCCAAAGGTTCATAGGAATAATAGAAAGGAGCTATAGATATATCCAGGTCAGAAAGCTGAAAGATGTAGAAGGGTTTATTATTTTTGATTCAATGAATAATACCACTTTTTGGGTCGTTAAAATCAAGACTACGCAGAGAATAGGACAAAGAAAAGTTTTATTTTTCATGATTGTAGAAGACTTACCAAAAATTTTTGGCATAGAGATTCGAAAAAGAGATATTAACTCACCAGCAAGAAACTGAAGGGAAATAGAACCTCAAAATTAAGATTTTTTAAATTTTCAAACTTACAATAATTCCAAGTCAGAGTGCAACAATGGTCAGCCACAAAGACTTGAAAAAAATGACAAAAAAGAGAGGAATGTATCAGTTTTCTCAAAAAAAAACAAACAGTTACTGTGTTGGAAGTCGGGGACCCAACAACTTACCATCTCACGTGGCAGCAAACAAAATCTTAACAGCCAAAGAAACACGCGAGAGTCTTGCACAAAGGCCAAGCTCGAAAAAAGAAAAACTGAGCTTCAAAAATGACAACAACAGTAATAAGGCGAAGGAATCAAAAACCTGAGTTTATAAAAGTTCCAAGTAATGGCGAGTCATTACAAAAAATTTTCCTGGGCTGAACCGCTCTCAGCGAGCAAGAAAGATACGAAACGATCAAAATGGTGGGAGTTTGGAGTTTGATTTGTTTTGACTCACCCACCCGAGCTTAGAAACCCTAACTCAACTTGAGTTATGTCTCAGAGGACAGATCAGGGCAGCAAAAGATAAAGGGCCAAAAGGGTATCCTCAAATTGTAAGCCAACTAACCATGTTCAGTCCCCATTGACAACAATCAATGCGTAAAGAAACCCCTAATCATAGTCAAGGTCAACGACATCTTAACACAGGAGGTACAGAGCTCGGGATGCTAGGATGATCAACAATTCCACACAGACCCAAATTACTCTCTTTTGATCAGAGGTAGTGTACAAAATGCCCCGATAAATTTCCAAGGGGTGAGTCACCATGGTGGAGGGGGCCAACCACATCACCAATCAAAATCATTGCATTTGATTTAAAAGTCCAAAAAACATAGTCATTTCCAAATAATACAAAACTGCTATCATGCGTGCTCATTACCAAAAAAGGTAAAGTTTTAAATATGCCAAAGACCGATGATATGGGTGGCATCTTATATGGCATAGTTTTGTTACAAGGTGGTCAAATATAATATGGTGGTAGGCTTTTACAAAGTTTCCCATGTGTATTCAAAACAGGCCCTTTTATATGCTAAATCCCAACCAGGTGGCCAAACAGCAAGTAAAGGTTGGTCCCCATAAGGAGGTTGGAGTGGAGTGTAAAGTGTCAGTCATGTGACCACTAGGAGAAAAGATGTAAATATCAAAACATGTGCACCTAGCAGGTGCGCCCCAAAGGAGTAATATTTTTGCAAATATTGCTAAAGTGTTCCTGTAATTATTATTCTCACAGACGAGAGTTATATTTTTTTGCAGGCGTAAGAAGAAGACATAAACAAAGAAAGACGAAGAAGACAAATTTTCATGCTCAAAGGAGGGAGACGTTCCTAACAAGCCAATTTTATTATTAGAACTTATTCAACCAGTCTTTTCTAAATGAACAATCAACTGCAGTTTGAAAACATTTGTTGTAAACAAGGATATGCCAAGGCTTATTTCTTAAGTGCACTACTCTAGTTTGATTATTTTATCCTTTATTTAATTTATTAAATAAAGGATTATTTAAAATTAGGATGCATGGGGGAGTCCAACCTTAGTCTATTTTTAGGAAGAGGGGAAATAAATTTTTTTTGCTTTATATTGTGGTCTTTGTAAAGAAAGGGATATGCCTAGAGTTACTTTGGATCTATTGAGATTGAAGACAATTTTTAGTTTTTTCCTCTGGAGGTGAAGTTTGTCTGCCTTTCCATGTTACTTTGCAATCTTTGTATGTTATATTAATATTGTGAAGCAAATCCCTGATTCAACCACCTTTACCTGGCTGTAAATTGCGTCCATTCTGCTTAAATTTTAATGTGACTGTTAGCTTTATTCTAGTACTATTTTGATCCTCCCTCAGTACAATCAAGGTTTTCCCCTAAACTTTCTACAGAAAAATATTTTCATGCACTCACGAATCTGTACAGATCAATTGTGCATATACTCAGTCAAAGCCCTCTACAAATTTGGCGATCACCTTAGTTTAATCATTTTTTCAGTTATATTTTACCCTCAAACTCCCAGAAAGTAGTCGGATACATCACGAAGGAAACGCCTTTGATACCGGACGAATTCACTTCAAATAGATACCCACAGAATAAGGTGTTTTTATTGTATCGACAAAAAGAGAGATCATTTTTGAAGCTTAGAGAAAACCTCACAGCCATCTCTCTACAGGTGCACTTTTGAGAGATAATGCATACAAACCACAAAATTTGCTAACGTTTAAGTTGAATGGTCAGAGATAGGATGGTACATAGATCAATGACCATCATCAAAATTAATAAGTTCAATACAAAACTAAAGTCCTAACCACAACCAACTCCTTATTACATAGTCAGAGAATCGATGATTCAATAGATAGTACCATAATCAAGGAGAGAGATCAACACTTGAATCAACCACAAACTAACATGTGGTTTGACCCTCCTAATTAGGTTAAGGTTAACCATATTTCACTGACCAAGGTAAGGTCAGTACTTTTTATCTCTTGAAAGGGCACCCTCATGTAGAGAGATGGCCTGAAGGGGTTCAAGATTGCCAAAAGGATCTCTCTCTTTTATAGATATAAGGAAACACCTCAGGTCTGTGGGTACCACCTATTTGAAGGTGAGTCTATAGTATCAAGGTCGGTTCTTATTGACGTATCATAGATAAATTTCTGGGGTTTAAGGTAAAAATATGACTAAAAGATGAAATTAAAACTAAGTTGATACACCAAACTTGTATTGAGGTCTTGATGAGTACATGCAAAATTGATATGGAAGAATTTCTAATGCATAGGCCAATAGTTTTGTGAAGATAATTAGTGTAAACATTTGATGGATATAATCACACAATACTGCTAGTACCACACACACTTAATATTAATGCAGAAATACCAACTTGTAACAACGTAAGATGATTAATTAGGGAATTCAAACATTCACAAGATTAATGGAAAAGACACAAGACTGAAAAATATTGGGACGTAGGAAATACTTCACATTCAAAGGGAAACAAAATAGGAAAAAAAATTTCTTTAGCACTCATGTATCTAAAAAAGTCATGATGATTGCCAACACACAATATATAACAAAATTATTTCCCACCCGTACTAAAAAATAGGCTAGAATTGTACTCTTCCCATGCATCATATTTATATCCTTCATCTATAATAAATGAAGGCATAAAAAAGAGAACATGTATGCAAATATAAGATGGCCATTAATAGCCATTGTTAAAACTCAGTCATTGCAGTCGACTGTTCTATTTTAAGAAAGCATGAGTGATAATTTGCTAAGAATAAGTGATCTTGATGAGCAAGTCTTCTTCTTTGTGCATGCAAAAATTCACATTATGTCGTTTTTGTGAACGAATATGCAACCTATCAAATTTTAGTGATATATGACCACTTTCTAACATGGTGGGAACTGGGGAACTTGGGGTCTCGAATATGTGGCAAAAGTATTGTAAAATTAATCTTTTTTGGTATTTGCCATTGTGAGCTCAATTCAAGCTAGAGAAACGTCTACTAAATTTTCCAACTGGATGCCATATTGATGGTTCAATTTGACTAAAGGTTTCTGTAAAAGAACTGTGTCTTTCTGATTTCAAAATAGAGTGCCATGTAGGAGAGATTTGAACTACAAATGGGCCTCAAAAATATTTTCTTTTTATTTTATAGAGATTGTCCATTTTTAAACATGTGGGCCAACCCTTTAACTTCTTATTTGGGACCCACATGTGCTGATATTGTGCCAGCGGGATAACATCTTGCTTTAATAAGTTACAAAAATAAAAAGTAAAGTTCAAGTCAAAAAGAACTCAGGCGGCCTGTTCATTAACTTGTGATGGGTGGGTGGAGTCATGGGTACTTTATCACTTTCTCTTTTCAAAAAAGGGCTCAAATTTTAAATTAACCCAACGATCTGCTTTGACTTTCGATGCTCAGCAGAAGTTGTAGGAAATTTTTAAACTTTACTCCTTTTTAAAAGGCTTAAGATTTTAAAGGCAAAAAATATTCTGATGATCCGCTTCTCCGTACTCTATAACAAATAGGCCATTGTCATCTTTGGACATGTAGGTTGCTTCTCAATTCTACACCCTTTGCCATAATGTTTTTTAAAATGCAAAAAAGGGCCGCCCCTCCGCATCGAGCCACCGAACCATTTGAATATTTTGTGGAGAAGGAAACGGTGCCAAGTTTTACAAATGGACCCGCCATGCCCCATCCAATTAGATTTCATCGGGCCTTATGGACAATTATATATTTTTCAAAAATAATGAAAAAGTTCTAAGTTTCCAAAAAGATGCACCGTTTCAAGGGTTAAGATGGGGTTTGAATCGATTATTGGTGATCAATTTATCGTGAGCATTGTTCCTATACTTTTGATCATGGGTTGTGATCTTCCAAATCACCCAATGAGTCAAGTTACTTCATTTGGTTTGATGGAATAAAAATAAAACACTTGAAACCGAAGTCTTTCACATTTTTTCATTCTTGAGCTCTATCCATGGTAACTAATTCATCTGCCACTCATTTAGAGCATCAACGACGCAATTAAGTACTGATCGAACATTATTCGCATACTATTGACCCTTTTTGCACTTGTGAAAAATTGGGCAAATTGAAAACTTCATTACGATGGATTAGAATTGGTGGAAGTATTACCTAGCTATGGGAGGGATTTATTAGATTATGTTGTCTACTACTGATTATTTAAAAGATTATATAAAATCTAAAACTTGTGTGCTGTACAAAATGGAAACAGTCACATAGTCTATACATTTCATTGATCATCCTCAGCAAAATAACACATCCCGAAGAGACGAAGGACAATTATGTGGTCTTGATGAGGACGTTCCAATTATAGAGTAAGTGAAGTGTTAAAGTTTTGGAACAACAAACAGAAGTGCAGATCCTAGAAAATCAGATTTCATTACTAAATTTTACAAGTTCTATTCAATGTTATTTCCTTTATGATTAAGACATTAAATTATGTTACTGAGTTGTTTAGTTCATTATACAATCCATACATAAAGTAGAAAAACAGAAAGAGATATACAACTCATTTATAGAATTCAATGTTTTATTCACAAGGAGAGTCAAATGTTTCCTGCACAAGCCATGGGATGTAACTAAAAATTAAAGTACAACTAATGAAAAGAAAGATACACATGCATGAAGGAGAAATCAAAGGAGTATGTGGCTGAACCCATCATTGCCTTATATATTCTTTGTTGTGTAGAGCATATCCTTGCCAACTCCTTAATCCTCAAGTCAATGTACCTGAAAAGAAAAAATAAGTCAACCATCAGTTACGAGCTCAGGGATCAAACCATATTCCTAGACTATCCTATTTCGTGCATATGAATTTTCCCATAAGCAGGAGATGTATTCTACTTGAATGACAAACTCCATGTATGCTTTAATCACCCAGAAAGAAGAAAGTAAAAGAAAGAAGAAAACTAGACATAAGAGAGGCCAAAAATCCTAAATATTTTCCTAACTATTTTCCTAAGTGTGCAGGTATAGGTGTTGTAGCCAAAAAAAATAGACACGTCATAAGTGCATTGCAAGAAAAGGAAGAATGTAACTCAAAGATCCAATAGCTGCTCTGAACGGAAGAAGTTTCAGAAAAGAGAGAGTGGAAGATGGGAAACACTTTTTCTAGTTACAATAGAAGAAGAAGAAATAGATTTCAACAAGCTGAAGCTAAATAGCAAAAGGGAAAAACCACTGAAACAGGATGAGAGAGAAGTTCTAGAAAAAAATTTCCAAGGCTTTGCCATGTAAAATGGACATTTACAACTTTCCATCATGCCATTTTAACTACTACATGGTTACAAGAACTATGCAAATTAAATAAGTGATACAGAAAGTAGAAAAACATCACATGATCAAAATAAAAGCTAACATATTTTTGGTCTTCAATTGCTATATCAGTTCAGCAAGAAAAGTGTTACTTTCTATATTTTTGGATTAGAAAATACAACTACTATTTATTGAAATGCACTTAAGAGACAATTCTGAAAATAATTTTATAGGGCTTCGCCATGAAAAATCAATATTTCAAATTTTCCAGCAAGCATGCAAGTAAGAAACAGTTGCAGAAAGTAAATTAAGCATTGGAAACAAGGCTTATGCCTGAAATAGTACTCACAAGTTTCAAATTGGAGCAATGATCAAGATCATAAATGTAGCTGTATCAATGAAATATAGATATCTATGCCAGGAAGCATGATATAAAATGGAAAAATTGTTACTTTCAGTTCATTGTTGCAAAGAGAAGATAATGACACTCAGGAAAAGTCAAGATCCAAGTATGCCAAGGTGAAACACAAATACCTAGAAGAAGATCCATTCAGACTACAACCAAGCTATAGAAAACAATGCCATATAGTGAAAAATAAGAAATTTTATAGTAATAGCCACATTAGAGCCCAGATTTTGAATGGTACAAAATTGAGAGAATAGCTTTTAATCATAAATAGGTGTAATGTGAACCAAAAAAGATATAACAAGTACACATCTAATACATTGGAAAACCCATCAACGAGCTCAAGGAATCAATGAAATATACACATGGTATAGGTAAAGCCGAGGCCTATCTCGAATAAAGCACATTTGCAAGAGAATGAAATAAACCAGGATATCGAAATCAATATACGTATGCAAAACTTGAGCTTCATTATAGAAATCCAAAATATCAGGTAGAGTCCATAATAAATGATTAGTGGAATAACAAACATGAATACTCAAATCAAAAAATGATCAGATCCAGAGTTAAGGGCAGAGAAAAGCTGTAATAGAATAACAGAGACCCAGATACATACTAATCTCAAAAATTCAAAGTTTCCAAAAGGTTACATAGAATATATAGAAAGGAGCTATAGATTATATCCAGGTCAGAAAGCTGAAAGATGTAGAAGGGTCTTATAATTTTTGATCAAATGAATAATACCCATTTTTGGGTCGTTACAAATCAAGACTACGCAGGAATAGACAAAGAAAATGTTTTATTTTTTCATGATTGTAGAAGACTACCAAAAATTTTTGCATAGAGATTCGACAAAGATAATAACTCACCAGCAAGAACTGAAGGAAATAGACCCTCAAATTAAGATTTAAATTTTCAAACTCCAATAATTTCCAAGATCAGAGTTCAACAATGGTAGCCACAAAAGACTGAAAAATGCAAACAAAGAGAGAATGTATCAGTTTTCTCAAAAAACAAACAGTTACTGTGTTCGGAAGTCGAGACCAAAACTTACCATCTCCATTGGCAGCAAACAAAAATCTTAACAGCAAAGAACACGGAGAGTCTTTTCCACAAAGGCCAAGCTCGAAAAGAATAAACTGAGCTTCAAAAATGACAACACAGCTAATAAGGCTGAAGGAATCAAAAACCTGAGTTTATAAAGTTTCAGTAATGGCAGTCTACAAAAAATTTTCCTGGGCTTAACCGCTCTCAGCGAGCAAGATACGAAATGATCAAAATGGTGGAGTTTTATTTGTTTTGACTCACCCACCCGAGCTTAGAAACCCTAACTCAACTTGAGTTAATGTCTCAATGGACAAGATCAGGGCATGCAAAGATCAAGGGCCAAAAGGGATCCTCAAAATTCTAAGCAACTAACCATGTTCAGTCCCCCATTGACAACAATCAATGCGTAAAGAAACCCTAATCATAGTCAAGGATCAACGACATCTTAACACAGGAGGTACAGAGATCGATGGCCTAGGATGATCACCAACTTCCACACAGACCCAAATTACTCTCTTTTGATCAGAGGTTAGTTACAAATGCCACCGATAATATTTCCAAGGGGTGAGTCACCATGGGGAGGGGGCCAACCCACATCACCAATCAAATATCATTGCATTGACTTTTAAAAGTCCAAAAACTATAGTCATTTCCAAATAATACAAAACTGCTATCATGCGTGCTCATTACCAAAAAGGTAAAGTTTTAAATATGCCAAGACCGATGAGTATGGGTGGCATCTATATGCCATAGTTTTGTTACAAAGGTGGTCAAATATAATATGGTGGTAGCTTTTACAAAGTTTCCCATGTGTATTCAAACATGCCCTTTTATATGCTAAAGTCCACCAAGGTGGCCAAACCAGCAAGTTAAAGGTGGTCCCCATAAGGAGGTTGGAGTGGAGTTGTAAAGTGTCAGTCATGTGACCACTCAGGAAAAGATGTAAATATCAGAACATGTGCACATAGCAGGTGGTCCCCACAAGGAGTAATTATTTTTGCAAATATTGCTAAGTGTTGTAATTATTTTCTCACAGGAAGAGAGTTATATTTTTTTCATGCTTCATAAGAAGACATAACAGAGAAGAAGACAAATTTTCATGCTCAAAGGAGGGAGACTTTCCTAACAAGCAATTTTATTATTAGAAAATTATTCACCCATTATTTTCTTAAAATAGAACAATCAACTGCAATTTGAAAACATTGTAAACAAGGCTATTAATGCTTATTTTTAATTACATACTCTAGTTTGTATTATTTTGTCCCTTTATTAATTATTAAATAAAGGATAAAATTAGGATGCATGGGCAAGTACAACCTTAGTTTATTTTTAGGAAGAGCGGGAATTTTTGTTTTTGCTATATATTGTGTGTCTTTGCAAAGCACAAGGGATTATTCCTAGAGTACTTTTGGATATATGATTACTGAAGCAAAATTTTCCAATTTTTTCCTCTGAGTGTGAAGTGTTTTCTGGCTTTCCATGTTACTTTGCAATCTTGTGTATGTTATATTAATATTTTGAATGCAAATTCCCTGATCAACCACCTTACCCTGCTACAAATTTTTAGTCCTTTCTACTTAAATTTTAATGTGCATGTTAACTTATTAGCACTATTTTGATCCTCCCTCAGTACAATCAAGTGTTTTTCCCCTTAAATATTCTATAGGAAAACTATTGGTTCATGCATCAAGAATCTTTCACAGATCAGTTGTGCATATACTCAGTCAAAGCCCTCATACAAATTTGGCGTATCACCTTAGTTTTAATCATTTTTTTAGTTATCTTTTACCCTCAAACTCCAAGAAAGTAGTCTAGGATACATTAATACGGAAATGGACCTTGATACCGGAGGAATCACTTCAAAATAGTTATACCCACAGACCTAAGGTGTTTTTATTGTATCTATGAAAGAGAGAGATCATTTTTGCAAGTTTAGAAAACCTGCAGCCATCTCTCTATAGGGTGCACTTTTGAGAGATAACGCATACCAAACGACAAAATTTGCTACAGTTTAAGTTTGAATGGTCATAGATTAGGATGGTACATAGATCAATGACCATCATCAAGTAACTAAGTTCAATACAAAACTAAAGTCCTAACCATAACCAACTCCTTACTTACCATGGTCAGAGAATCGATGATTCAGATTAGATAGTACCATGATCAAGGATAGCAAATCAAACATTAATTCAACACAAACTACATTTTGATTTGACCCTCCTAATTAGGTCTAAGGTTAACCATATTTTAACTAACCAAGTTAAGGGTCAAGTAATTTTTATCTCTTGAAAGTGCACCCTGTAGAGAGATGGTTGCAGGTGTTCTAAGCTTGCCAAAATGGATCTCTCTCTTTTATAGATATAGTGGAAACACCTTAGGTCTGTGGGGTACACCTATTTTGAGGTGATTCTATAGTATCAAGGTCAGTTCCTTATTGACGTATCATAAACTAATTTTCTGGGGTTTAAGGGTAAAAGATGACTAAAAGATGAAATTAAAACTAAGTTGATACACCAAACTTGTATGAGGTCTTTGACTGAGTACATGCACAATTGATATGGAATGAATTTCTAATGCACAGGCCAACAGTTTTCTGAAGATAATTAATTGTAAACACTTTGATGTATTGAGGGATATAATCACAACAATACTGCTAAGTTACACACATACATTAATATCATGCAGAAATACTAAACTTGCAACAGGGTAAGAATGATTAATTAGGGAATTCAACATTCAAAAGATTAATGGAAACAGATACAAGACTGCAAATAATTGGGAAGGTAGAAAATACTTCACATTTAAAGGGAAAAATAGGAAAAAAAAATTCTTCAGCACTCATGTATCTAAATAGTCCTTTATGATTTGCCAAAGCACAACAATATATAACAAAATCATTTCCCACCCTTACTAAAAATAGGGTAGAATTGTACTCTCCCATGCATCCTATTTTTATCCTTCATCTATTAATAAATAAAGGAATAAAAATAGAACATGTATGCAAATATAAAGAGGCATTAACAGCCATTGGTTAAAACTCAGGCAATTGCAGTCAACTGTTCTATTTTTAAGAAAAGCATGAGTGATAATTTGCTAAAAATAAGTTATTCTTGATGAGAAAATCTTATTATTTGTGCATGAAAATTCACAATTATGTTCTGTTCTTTTGTGAATGCATGCAACCTTATCAAATTTTAGTGATAATATTACCACTTTCTAACCATGGTTGAATCTGGGGAACTCGGGTCTCGAATTAATGTGCAAAAGTATTGTAAACTTAATGCTTTTTTGGTATTTGCATTATTGAGCTCAATTCGAGCTAGAAAACCTCTACTAAATTTTCCACTTGCTGCCATTATTGATTGTGTCAATCTTGAATGAAGGTTTATGTAAAGAACTGTGTCTTTCATTATTTCAAAATAGAGTTGTCGATGTAGGACAGATTTGAACTACAAATGGGCCTCAAAAATATATTTCTTTTTCATTTCTGATAGAGATTGTGCATTTTGAAACATTTGGCCCACCATTTTAATTTTAATTTTGGCCCCACATGTCTCTTTATCTTGTGCCATCGGGATAACGTATTGCTTTCATAAGTTACAAAATAAAAAGTAAAGTTTCAAAGTCAAAAAGAACTCAGGCGGCCTGCCTTTAACTTTTGATGGTGTGGGTGGAGTCATGGGTGACTTTATCACTTTTCTCCTTTTCAAAAAAGGGTTCAAATTGTCAAATTGACCCAACGATCTGCTATTGACTTAATTCAATATGATTGACTTTCGATGCTTCAGCGGAGTTGTGGGAAATTTTTAAACTTTACTCCTTTTTCAAAAGGCTTAAGAGTTTCAAAGGCAAAAAACATTCTGATGATCCGCTTCTCTGTCTCTATAAAAAATAGGCCACTTGTCCTCTTCAGACCTACAGGTTACTTCTCAACTTCTACACCCTTTTTCATAATGTTTTAAAACGAAAAAAGGGCCCGCCCCTCCGCATCGAGCCACTGAACCAATTTGAATATTTTTTGGAATAGGAAAAGGTGCCAAGTTTTAAAAAATGGACCCGCCATGCCCCATCCAATTAGATTTCATTGGTCCTATGGACCAATTATATATTTTTACAAAAATAATGAAAAAGTTCTAAGTTTCCCAAAAAGACGCGCCATTTTCATGGGTTAAGATGGGGTTTGAATCGATATTGGTGATCAATTATGAGCATTTTTCTCTGTAATTTTGATTCATGGTTGTTGTTCTCCAACTCACCCAATGAGTCAAGTTACTTTAGTTTGGTTTGATGAATAAAACACTTGAAACCCTAAGGCTTTCACATTTTCATTCTTGAGCTCTATCCGATTTGAAGGAACTCTGCAAATAAATTTTTGTTGGATGGCAGCTAGTGGAGATGATAATTTGAGCTCAGTTTATCTGCATCTATAGTTTTGTTATATCGAGCTTGGCTTTGGAACTCTTTGTTATTTAACGGTCACCATTTTGATCATTTCAAGTTCTGGGTTGGCTTATACTACAATATTTGGTCGATTTAACTAGTTGTGTTGCTTTGAGTTTGGATTTTCTTCAAAATATTTGTGTCTTGTGAAGTTATGTGAAGATTCTATGGCCCGCCATTGTTGAGATTTCTGAGCTCGGTTCTTCTGCGAAAATGACCATCTGTATCATCATTCTTTTGAACAAGATGGTCACAGCTTAATGTTTTTTGTAATCTCCTAATGTATATTTCTCATTTCGATAAGTATTTAAGCTCACCCTTTTACTTTGATTTGTTATTTCATCTTCAAAACACGGATACTCATTTTTCCTTTGCATTTTTAATTTGATTTCTGAAACAACATTGATCTCTGATTTGAAACTTGTTCTAGGTTCTCCTTTTAGTCCTGATATCATCATCGCTGGTGGATTTTCTCACCTCGACCCCAACCGGTAAGCTCTTGCTCAAAGCTTGTTCTCATTTTGAAGTTTTGGAACCCCTGTATGAACTCAACTTTCAATTTCAAAAGGTTAACTTGGATGAAGGGTTGAAAACTACTTCACATAGTTTCTTTTAGAGCTTTGTACTTCCTTCTATTCGTCCATGTAATTACTGAGTTTGAATCTTGTGTTCGAGACTTGTGATCTCTTCTTATTTTGCATGCTTAGACTAAATTCTAATGTTCTGAAATGAAGAGATGTGGATCTTTGGTTTTCTATTTATGTAATTTTTCATTTCCAAAATCATACTCTTAAGCTAAACTAGAATTTACATATTTCATTTTCACTATTTTGCTCATAGCTAGGAGTTCCAGTTTGCATGCAATCTTCTTGTAGTTCTCCAACCTCATGTTTTCTTTTAGTAACTGAAAAATATCCTTTTGCAATTCCTCTATTCTGGAGCTCTGTTCTGATTTAAAAATTTACTTTACTTATCCTTCGAAACTGGAAGAGTGGTTACACTTGATAGTTTCCTTCACTTTCCATTCTATTTTCTCCTTCTTGTCCAACTAAAAATTTCACTATATCAAGGACACTATAAAACCATGCAATTGAATTTGGGTTTGGAGCTATACTGTAGTAGTATGTATAATTGATGCTTTATTTCTAACAATAATACTTAAGTTTGGTTGTACTTTACAAAATTTATGAGATTAATTTCCTTGATTCCTCACTGTTTTGGCCCTCCTGTAACTCTGTTCTGAGTATCCTTCATTATTATCAGTTGTAAAATGACTTGAAAATTTGATTCTGAAAACTGTAGAAGTTAATCATTCAATTTGTTTTGAGAGATTGAAAAGGACATAGATGAACATTGAATTTTTGTTGATATGTTGTAGTTTCATTTCTTTTCTGCTTAAATATTGTATTTGAGCTTCATTATACCTTTAGTATGCATTCTGGAACATTTTAAAATGTCCATTTTACATGGCGAAGCCCTGTCAATATTTTCCCATAATTCTCTCTTTTATTTCTGTTTCAGCTGTAATAGACTTCTTGACTACAACCTGTTCCTGCATACTTAAGAAAATAGTTAAAATTATTTAGGCTTTTTGGCCTTTCTTATGTGCATGTTTTTTTTTGTTTTTCTTTGTTTTTATTTCTGAGTGACTAAATCATGTATGTAGTTTTGATCTTCAAGTAATTTATATCTCATGTAGTTAAGAGATCCATATGCATGAATTAGGAAAATATAGGAATATGGATTAACCCTAAGCTCTTAACTAATGATTTTCCTCTTTTCTTCTTTTTAGGTACAATACTTCCAGTGATGAAGATGAAAAGGGAATAATATGAAGATGAAGATGCATCAACCGAAGGAGAAGACCCAAGGCAATGATGGGTATACTCATACACCTCTTTTTTCTCTTTCATACTTGTGTACCTCTAATTCCAATAGTTGTACTTTACTTCTCAGTTACATCCCACGTCCTGTGTGGGAACATTTGAAATTCATTATGAATAAAGCATTGAATTTTGAAATTGAGTTGCGTATTTCTTTCTGCATTTCAGCTTTCTGTAACATCCAGTTATGAACTCTGATTTCTTTAATCTATAATTATGTTTGTTGTTCCAAAACTTAGTGTTTCATCTATTCTACAATTGGATGTTTTCATCAAGGAAACACAACTTTCCTTCGAGGCTTTGTGTTGTTTTTTCTTAAGATAGTCATGAAATTATAGACTATGTGATATGTTATATTTTTTGACAGCACACATAGCTACAGATTTCATGTAATCATTAATTAATTCAACAGTAACAATGTTGTCTAAAATAAACTCCCCTAGCTTAGGTATACTTCCCCAATGCTATCCATCGTAACGAAGTTTTGAGGTTCCCATTTTTGCATGAGTGCAAAATTTTTCAACATTTCTAATGATCCTATGGAGAAATTTTCCTGCAAGCTTGTTAAACCAGTGCCTTACTATTGTCCATTAGGCATGGATTCTAAAGCATGTAACCAAAATCAACCTTCCTGAAGGTCCAACCCTTCCAAAATGAACTAAAACTCGGGAAAGGATCTAGTAAACTAGATCACGTGCATGAATACACTTATTAAATTGAAAAACATTGCAATGTGTAGGAACTGCACTTATTGAAGGGAAATCCTACTCTAAATAGATACAGTAGAATTTTCAATAAAAGTGTTTGAGAAACATACCATTCACAAGAATGGGAAGTTCCTATCCATTTAGCCTCAAGAGCTAAAAAGCATTGTGTTCTTTGCAAGCTGAAATCATGTAAGGACCACTCCAGATTATATCAAACTTCGTGTGTCTTCCTGGATTTGGACAATCAACATCCCACTTTAACACAATATCTCCTTCATTGAATATTTTGAATTTGGCTTTCTTATCAAAATTATTCTTTATCAGTTTATGATTCTTTTCCATGTTCATATGAGCTTGATCTCTTAGCTCTTGTAACTCCATTAATTCTTCATAACAAACCTGCAATGGTGCATTCTCAAGCAGCTCCATTTGATGGAGCAAATGAAATGTTGGTAACTCAATTGAAATAGTCATTCTTTCTTCTCTTCTGTAAGCAAGCTTGTATGGTGAATTGCTAACTAATCTTTTAGGAGTCACTCTATCAACCAAAAGTGTTGAATTCAACATTAGATGCCAACCTCTCTGGTTATCTTTTAGTGTTCTTCTGATGATCCATAAAAGATTCTTGTTAGTACTTTCAGCTAACCCATTACCTTATGGGTAATAGTTAAATGAAGAACTTAGATAAATTCCATGATTAACAGCCCAATATTTTATCTTTGTACCAAGAAATGCTAAAGCATTATGTTATATGATAGTTGTTGGAACACCAAATCTGCAAACTATACCTTCATAAAAGGATAATATCAAATTTTCATTAGCATCTTTCAAGGCTATTGCTTCAGTCCATCATGTAAATTAATTTGTAGCAGTCAAAATCTACTTTTGTCCTTGTGAAGAAGGTGGGTTTATCATGGAAATAAAATCAAGACCCCGGTGCATGAAAGGTTGATCAACTGAAATAGGTCATAAAGGAAATGAAGCTAAACGTTCTTTTCCAACAAAGAAAAAACATACTGTGATTTCTTGTATATGTTGGGCCAATAGTAACCAGCGCTCATAATTTTTAAAGTTGTGGTATGTGCTGAAAAATGACCTCCTGCAGGTCCTTCATGGAGTTCTGATAATAATTTCTGAATTTTATCATAGTCAAGACATCACAGTAAGATTCCATTTATATCCCTTTTGAACAACACACCATCAATTAATATATAGGGTATAACTTGTAATCTGAAATACCTTCATTTATTTTTGTCCATAGCTTCCAGATAAATACCATGTTGTAAATAGTTAACTAAATCATTCATCCATCTTGATTCTTGGACCTCTTGAGCAAGTTTAGGTTGTTGGTTTTCTATTTGAACCATGAATACTGATTGTTGATGCTTCACTTCAGCATGATGTTTTGGATCTTCTGATTCTGGTTCATGTTGTTTTTCCATATCAGAAATTAGATGTTCACACAAGCCTTTTCCTCAAATTATCTTCACAACATGAATATCGACATCATATTCCATGACCTTCGTTATTCAGTGTGCTCTTTTCTCATTCAATTCTTTATTTAAAAATAAATCTTTCACACTTGGATGAGAAACAAGAACATGAATTTTATTGTTTCAAAGCATGT
Source organism: Taxus chinensis (assembly GCA_019776745.2). Classification (NCBI taxonomy): domain Eukaryota; kingdom Viridiplantae; phylum Streptophyta; class Pinopsida; order Cupressales; family Taxaceae; genus Taxus; species Taxus chinensis. Next base: position 702,069,473 of record CM034146.1, on the reverse strand, counting down.
ACTTAAAATTCTTTAGTCCTTTGACTATTGAAAGTACTTGTATTTCAAGAAATGTGTACCTTGTTTCATAATCGTGCAAGCTCTATCCAAAGAAAGGATTTGGTTACTCAACATTTTCATCATTAACCTGAGTTAATATGGTTGATATTGTTTCAACTCCTACAAGTGCATACATTGTAAAATATTTATCAAAATTAGAATTTGCAAGAGTAGGAGCTTGAGAGATGGCTTCCTTAATTGATTCAAACCCTTCTCTCCCTTCACTAGTCCAAAAGAATTTTTTCTCATTCTTTAAAATAGTTGTCAATGGTTTCACCAATGTTGTAAAATATTGAACAAATATTCTAACAAATTTGATTTTTCCAAGAAATCTCTGTAATGCCTTCTTATGATGAGGTAATGAAATTTGTGATATAGCTTTGATCCTAAAATGATCAATTGCCAAACCTTGTTTAGAAATTATATGACCAAGTAATTTACCTTGATGTACTAAAAAGATAGACTTTAAATGATTGAAAGATATCTCAAATTGTCTGCATAACTAAAAAGTATTCCTTAGATGTATTATATGTTCTTCTAAATTATTTGAGAATACGGTAATATCATCTAAATAAACAAGGATGCATTTATTTAACAAGCTGTGAAAATCCATGTCTATTACGTGTTGAAATATTGCACCAGCATTTCAAAGACTGAAAGGATTCTTTTGTAAGAATAAGTACCCCACTTAGTGGTAAAAGTTGTTTTGTACCTATCATCTTCTTAGACTAAAATCTGATTGTATCCACTATAGCCATCTAAAAGAGATAGTCTATCTAAACCAAAAACTGTTCTCAAAATCTGATCCATATTTGGAAGTGGGTAGTGATCTTTTAGTGAAGCTTTATTAAGATATTTGAAATCCACACATAATCTTATTTCTCCATTATTCTTCCTAAAAGGAAAAAGATTGGCTACCCAACTTGAATTCTTAACTGGAAAGATAATACCGTATCCAATCAACTTAGATAACTCCTTCCTGATTAGAGGCTCTATTTTTGGATTTACAGGTCTCTTTTTTTGCCTAACCGGCTTAGAATTTCGCTAAAATTTAATAGTATTTTGTGCTAAACTGGGATCAAAACATTTTAGGTCTTGGTATTTCCAAGCGAAAACATCTTTAAATTCCTTGCAAATATTAATAAAAGAATGTTTTTGAGCTAAGGAGCTTACCTTTCCAAGAAACAACTTTCTCCCTTCATCAACTAAGATCTCTTCATAGTTATTAGCATGTGTTGACATATTCGTCTTAACCTTCCTTAACTGTTCATCAGTGCTGAAGATTTCTTCTAATATGACCAGATCTCGGGGCAGTTTATTTGTCTTTAATTGAACAATCAAGTCAACATATAAGTGCTGTAATTTATCTTGATTTACAACAGAAAATTCAGCTTCTTATTGTAAAAACCTACAGATTTGATCATCACTTTAAAAATCCTACCAATTTAAACCATTATCAGGTATAGAAGGCCTTACAATTAGCTTGATATGAGGCTGAATTTTTCTATTCTCTATTTGTTCCAGTACTTCAAAAATAGTACCAATTGCTGCAAGTCTATCTACATGCTTATTTTCTGTTCTCGGAATGGACTGGATATTAATAGCTTCAAAATCTTCCATTAAGTCTAAAACTCTATGTATGTAATACTTCATTAATGGATTCTTACAAACATTTAAATTTCTTACTTGATTGATAAACAACTTAGAATCACCAAAGATCTGTAACATGCTAATACCTCTCTTTCTGGCTCAAAGCAAGCGATGAATTAATGCTTCGTATTCAACTACGTTGCAAGTACATGAAAATTAGAGACACAAAGCTGAGAAATACCTTTAATTTGTTGGGGAAGTGAGTATCAAACCTATTCCTTGTCCTTTCTTTCTTTTAGCTCCATTGAAATGAAGCTTCAAAATCCCTTATGTTGCATTATTTGTTTTGAACATCAAGGGAATTGGCGTATTTTCTGCATGCAAGAAATACACACCAAAAAAATGCTCGTCAACTTCTTTGAAAGGATCATGAGCATGTTCTTCATGTGTCTTTTCATCCATAAACATGTTAGGAAAACCATCTAATGGTGAATTATGAGTTGTATTATCAAAATCAGACTGGTCTAAGGCTACATAATTAGCTGTTGCATTAGAAGCGTGGGGCTAAATATGAAATCTTGGCAATGGTTCTAAATTGATAGTAGCCTTGGTCCCATAACAAGTAGTGAAAAATAAGAAAGACCAATCTGAAGAGATATAGCCTCCTATCTTTGCTGTGAAATCTCTTGATAAACATATAGCAAAGTAAGGAGGTAAGTCTACAATACTAATATCTTATAGAATGCAAACATTTTGGAAAGAATTCAATGTTACCTCTAGATTTATGATGAGACCAACTATATTAGTTGTTGTTCCATCAAACTGTATGACACTCTTTTTTTTAGGTTCATACTACAGACCCAAATTTTCTGCAATTGCTTTTGGCATAACTGTGCTACTTGCACCGCTGTCAACCATGTAGTTATGAATAAGATGTTCTCCAATAAACATTGATAAATAAAATGGTGGTAGCTTCTTGATGTCACGAGCATTTAAGAATTTTTGTACCATCCATTTAACTTCTCTTATGCGGTCTTATTCCACTGTTCCAAGGACCATTTATGCTTTCTAGACTTTCTTTATTGTTGTTTTAGAAGAAATCTGCAACTTAGCTAGTTCATGATAAAGGAAATCTTGTTGTCTTGGAATACTTAGAGCATCCCACATTGAGATGTTAACATTATGCTTTTTCATTACATCAACAATGTTAAAAGAAGCAACAATTTTAGAAACAAACTCTACAGTTTTAGCATAGGTTTTAGCAAAAATTGATTCTGCTTGAGTTGTTTTTAATATCTAAGGTATAAATATTATTTTTGGATCAAGTTGTAGCTATTTTTCCTAATCTTTACTAGCTAACAAACCTGCTGTTTTTTGACGAACAACACCACTGTTAGCTAGTTTTGGAATTATAGTTGATGTTTTATCAGTGATAATAGGTAGAAAAGGCCTATTTTGTTACTTTTTACTTTTTGTAGCCTTTTCTTGAGACCTAGTAGTGACTGCAATGAAATAATCCTCACTAAAATTGACTAAGTTCTATTCAGGTACTTTCTGAACATGATTTTCTTGCTACCCAACCTCCTTTTGAGGCATGAATAATGTTTCAGATTGAGGTTGTGTAACAATACTTATGTTCAGAAAAGCATTTGGGAAATTTGTATTTTAATGAGGTTGATTACAAGGCTCACACCACTCTTTTGTAGCCATATTAATCGGAACTAAAGCATTAGATGAACTAGGAGCCTTTGGGTCAAATTGCCTTTATTGATAAGGCTTCCTATAAGTTTGATTATGTTGGTAGGGCTACCTATTTTATTGGTTTAGCTGATTTTTCTGATAAGGTCTTCTAGGTAATACAAACCTATTCTTAGTTGAAGTGATCTTGTTTCCCATAATCTGCAAAGCTTTAAATACGTCATCTGATGGTGCTACAACAATAGGTTCTATAATTGTGATAAGCTATGTGATAGGAGCTAAATCTAGCAGAAAAGGCATTGAAGGCCTTGGTGCTAATTTTCTAGCTTGAATAAGACTATATTTATCTCGGATGGCAATATCATAGGATGCTAGGAGAGTTTCACCTCCCATAGAATGAATCATAGTTGAAATATCATTGTTTAATGCTCTAAGATAATAAAGAAAACCATATCATCTTGAGGCTTGACACTTGCTGGAATTCTTTCCCAAGTTTTTTCAAAATGGATGTTGAATCTACACATAAATTCATTGGGATCTCTTTTAATGGTAGACAACTATTCTATGAGAGATAAATGATCTGAATTATCTTGAAATTGTTTCAGTAATTTACCACCTAAATCATCCCAAGTTCTTATTCATCCAATTTCTCGATTTCTGTACCATTGCAAGGCTTGTATTTTAAGGGATGTGGCTAAAAGTCTCAAAGCCACATCTACATAAGTAATATTATGGACTGCACATATGGTTGCAACATCTTTAACATGCTGTGTAGGTGTAACCTGATTTTCACCAATGAGTGATTGTAAACTTTTCATGGCAGTATTATGGATGTCATGATAAACTGTGATTACTAATGGGATACCATTAGTAAAGATCACAAAATCTCTAGGTGCTTGAATAGCCATTTAAAAAAATGGGATTTGAATATAGAAATTGATACATGGTATGCCTATTTTGAGGTGACTCTTCGGTATCAAGGCTGGTTTCTTATTGATGTATCCTAAACTAATTTTCTAGGGTTTAAGGGTAAAAGAGGATTGAACGATGAAATTAAAACTAAGGGGATACACCAAAATTGTATGAGGTCTTTGACTGAGTACATGCACAATCGATATAGAATGAATTTCTAATGCACAAGCCAACAATTTTCTTAAGATAATTAAGGGTAAACACTTTGATGTATTGAGGGATTAAATCACAACAATAATGCTAAGTTACACATACAAAATAATATCATGCAAAAATACTGAAATTGCAACAGGGTAAGATGATTAATTAGGGAATTCATCATTTACAAGATTAATGGAAACATACAAAAGACTGCAAATAATTGGGAAGGCTGAAAATAGTTCACATTCAAAGGGCAAAACTGGCAAAAAATTTCTTTAGCACTCTTGTATCTAAAAATTCCTTCTTTGTGCTTTACCAAGGCACACAAGATATAACAAAATTATTTCCCACCCTTCCTAGGAATAGGCTAGAATTGTACTCGCCCATGCATCCTATTTTTATCCTTCATCTATTAATAAATAAGGGAATAAAACCAAAACATGTAGATACAAATAGGCATTAACAGCCATTGGTTACAACTCAGTCAACTGCAATTGACTGTTCTATTTTTAAGAAAAGCATGAGTGCTACTTTGCTAAAAATAAGTTTTGCTTGATGAGCAAGTCTTGTTCTTTGTGCATGTAAATTCATATTCTAGTCTGTTCTTTTGTGAAGGCATGCAACCTTATCCATTTTTAGTGATAATATTGGCACTTTCTAACCATGGTTGAATCTGGTGAACTCAGGACTCAAATTAAGGTGCAAAACTATTGCAAACTTAATCATTTTTTGGTGTTTGGATTGTTGAGCTCCATTCGAGCTAGCAAAGCTCTACTAAATTTTCCCCTGGCTGCCATTGTTGAATTTTCAAGATTGACTGAAGGTTTCTGTAAAGAAATTTTTCTTTCATTATTTCGAATAAGAGTTGTCCATGTAGGAAATATTTGAACTGCAAACGGGCCAGGAAAATATTTTCTTTTTCATTTCAGATAGAGATTGTACATTTTTAAACATTTGGTCTACCCTTTTTCTTTTAAGTAGGGCCCCACACATGTCTTTATCTTGTGCCAGTGAGATAGCGGATTTCTTTTATAATTTTGTAAAATAAAACTTAAAGTTTAAATGTCAAAAAGAACTTCAGTGGCTTACCTTTAACTTTTAATGGTGTGGGTGGAGTCGTGTGTGATGTTATCACTTTTTTCCTTTTTGAAAAATGGTTCAAATTGTCAAATTGACCCAACATTGTTCTTTTGAATTAATTCAATATTATTGACTTTCAATGCTTCAGTGGAGTCGCGGGCAATTTTTAAACTTTACTCCCTTTTCAAAAAGCTTAAGAGTTTCAAAGGCAAAAAACATTCTGACAATCCACTTCTCTACCTCTATAATAAAATAGGACACTTGTTCTCTTCGGGCCTGCGGGTTACTTCTAACATTTTACGCCCTACGCCATAATGTTTTAAAACGTAAAAAGGGAATGCCCCTCTGCATCAGGCCATCAAACCAATTTGGATATTTTGTGAAAAAGAAAAAGGTGCCAAGTTTTGCAAAATGGACCTGCTACATCACATCCAATAAGATTTCATCGGGCCTACGGGCCAATCTAACATTTTTACAAAAATAATGAAAAAGTGCTAAGTTTTCCATAAAGACCCACCGTTTTACTGGGTTAAGGTGGAGTTTGCATCAATTTTGGTGATCAATTTTTAGTATTGATCTCTGTACTTTTGATTCGTGGCTATTGATCTCCAACTCACCCAATGAATCAAGTTACTTTAGTTTGGTTTGATGAATAAAACACTCGAAACCCTAAGTTTTTCATAGTTTCATTCTTGAGCTCTATCCGAGCTGAAGGAACTCAGCAAAAAAAAATTCCTTGGATGGAGTCCATTGGAGATGATATTTCGACTTCAGTTTATCTACATCTATAGTTTTGTTCTATCGAGCTTGGCTTTGGAACTCTCTATTATTTAATGGCCACTATTTTGATCATTTCGAGTTCTGGGTTTGCTTATACTACAATATTTCATCTATTTGACCAGTTGTGTTTCTTTGAGTTCATTTTTTCTTTAAAAGATATGTGTCATGTGAAATTCTATGAAGATTCTATGGATGCCATTGTTGAAGTTTGTGAGCTCAGTCCTTCTATGAAAATGACAGTCTGTTACTTTCTTGCATCTGTATCATCATTATTTTAAACAAGATGGTCACAAATTCATGTTTTTTGTAATCTGTAGACTGTATATTGCTCATTTCGAATAGTATTAAGCTTTCCCTTTTACTTTGATCTTCTATTTTATCTTTGAAACACTGATACTCATTTTTCCTTTGTATTTTTAATGTGATTTCTGGAACAACATTGATCTCTAAGTTGAAACTCATTCTGGGTTCTCCTTTTAGTCATGATCTGATCATCGTTAGTGGGTTTTCTCACCTCGATCCCAACTGGTAAGCTCTTGCTCAAACCTTGTGCTCATTTTGAAGTTTTGGAACCCCTCTATGATCTCAACTTTCAATTTCAAAAGGTTAACTTGGATGACCTAGGTTGAAAACCACTTCACACAGTTTCTTTTAGAGCTCTGTACTTCCTTCTATTTGGCCATGTAATCACTGAGTTTGAATCTTGTGTTTGACATTTGTGATCTCTAATTATTTTCCATGTTTAAACCAAATTCTAATGTTCTAAAATGAAGAGATGCGGATCTCTAGTTTTCTATTTCTGTAATTTCTCATTTCCAAGTTCATCCTCTTAAGCTAAATTGGATTTTACATATTTCATTTTCACAATTTTTATCATAGCTAGGAGTTCCAGTTTGCATGATATCTTCTTGTATTTCTACAACCTCTTGTTTTCTTTGAGTAAGTAACAGATATCATTTTGTAATTCCTCTATCCTAGAGGTCTATTATAATGTAAAACTTTACTTTACTTATCCTTTAGAACTAGAAGAGTGGTTACACTTGATAGTTTCCTTCACTTTCCTTTCTATTTTATGCTTCTTGTCCAACTAAAAATTTCAATTTATCAAGGCAACTATGAAACCACACATCTAAATTTGGCTTTAGAGATATACTGTAGTAGTATGTATAATTGATGCTTTATTTCTGAGAATAATTCTTAAGGTTGGTTGTACTTTACAAAATTTATGAGCTTGATTTCCTTGATTCCTCACTATTTGACCCTCCTGTAACTCTATTCTAAGTATTCTTCTTCATTATCAGTTGTAAAATGACTTGAAAATTTGATTATGAAAACTGAAAACTGTAGAAGTTAATCATTCAATTTGATTAAAGAGATTGGAAAAGACATAGCTGAACATTGAAAATTTGTTGATATGTTGTAGTTTCATTTCTTCTATTCTTAAATACTCTATTTGAGCTTCACTACACCTTTAGTATGGATGCTAGAAAATTTTAAAATGTCCATTTTACATGGCGAAGCCCTGTGAAAATTTTCCCAGAATTCTTTCTTTTATTTTTGTTTCAGCTGTAATAAACTTCTTGAATGCAACCTGTTCCTGCACACTTGAGAAAATATTTTGAAAATATTTAGGATTTTTGGCCTCTCTTATGTCCATGTTTTGTTTGGTTTTTTTTTTTCTTTTTGAGTGATAACATAATGTATTCAGTTTTGATCTTCAAGTAATTTATATCTCATGTTGTCAAGAGATCCATATGCACTAATTAGGACAATATAGGAATATGGATTAACCCTGAGCTCTTAACTGATGATTTTCTTCTTTTCTTATTTGTAGGTACAATACTTCCAATGATGAAGATGAAGAGGTAATAGGATGAAGATGAAGATACATACACCGAAGGAGAAGACCCAAGGCAATGATGGGCTTACTCATACACCTCTATTTTCTCTTTCATGCATGTGTACATCTTATTTCAGTAGTTGTACTTTACTTGTCAGTTACATCCCATGGCTTGTATGGGAACATTTGGAATTCCTTATGAATAAAGAATTGAATTTTGAAATTGAGTTGTGTATTTCTATCTGCATTTCAATTTTCTGTAACAACCAATAATGGACTCTGATTTTTGCAATCTACAATTATGTTTACTATTCCAAAACTTAGTATTTCATATATTCTGCAATTGGATGTTTTCATCAATGCAACACAGTTGTGCTTTGGGGATTTGTTTTATTTTGCTGAAGATAGTCATTACATTGTAGACTATGTGATCTGTTATATTTTGTGACATCACACATAGCTACAGATTTCATGTAATCATTAATCAATTTAATAGTAACAATGTTGTCTGAAAGAAACTCCCCTAGATTAGGTATACTTCACCAATGCTATCCATCGTAATGAAGTTTCGAGTTGCCCATTTTTGCATGAGTGCAAACATTGTCAACAATCATCATGGAGAGGGGACCAGTCCCGAGTTTTAAAATAATTTTCATTTGACCTTATCAATGTTGAAGGTCATGATGTTGATTAACCGAAAGGGGAAAAAATAATGATTAACCAAAAGGCTAAAAACATATCATATGCTAAGGATCACTTTTATCAAATGCAAGAGTATATTCTATTCTTGATCATTCTTTGACCTTGACTAAGGTCTTATCTAAAGTATATGTGTCATATGAACTAGGAAGGGTGCCAAAGAATATAAGACTATTACGTACCCTTTCCAAGTCAAAGAAGAATCACATTACCTTAAACATATCAAACTACCTCAACCTCTTCGAATGATGAAGTCAAGTATAGGTGGCATAACAAATGAAAGGAATGTGTCTTTGCATCATGATCCATTTGGTCCCCACTTTCTTAAGGGGTATCTTCCAAAGTTTTTCCCTAACATACTAAGAAAAGGAAAATAAAATTATTCATGTAGGTGGTCCCCATAGTGGCTGTGTGAATATTTTGTGAAGTATTGGAAATCAAGAAGTTCTTATTTTTATTTACACAAGGATATTATTTTTGCATGTGCATCTAGGGGGACTAAATTGTAAAAGTTACAAATTTATCATTGGAAGTGGATCAAATTGCAAGTGTCACATCATGAAGAAGAAGAAAAAAGCATGCACTCACATTAGAGGATACTTGCACAATAAACAAGTACTTACTTTGAGAAAAAAAATTCACCCAGTTTTAATCATTGAATTAAAAATAGAGCAGTCAACTATAGTTTGACTAAAGTTTAAATTTTTATTTAAGGCTATTAATGCCTCATTATAATCAACATTAATTTTTTTGTCCCTTTATTTATTCGTAATAGAGGGAAAAAAATAGGATGCATGGGTGAGTACAAATTTTAGTATATTTTTAGGAGGGAAAGGGTGAATTATTTTGATATATATTGCATGCACTAGTAAAGCACAAAGGAGGACTTTTTGGACATTGAAGTGATGAAGCAATTTTTCTACTAGTTTTTTCCTTTTCACTTATTTTTATTTATATGTATCTTTCCATTAATACTTGTGAATTTCAATTCCCTGATTAATCATCTTACCTTGCTACAAATCTGGTATTTTCTACATAGTCTTAGTGTGCATGTTCATCTTTTTGTGGTGTTGTCATTTATCCCTCAATACATAAGTGTTTTTCCTTAATATTCTGCTAAAAACCATTGGTTTGTGCATCTAAAATTCAATCTCATTTTTATTGTGCATATATTCAGTCAAATCCCTCAAATATTTTGGTTTATTACCCATTTGAATTTCAGTTACAGTCATCTTTTTACCCTCAAAACCCCAAAAAATTAGTTTGGCATACATAAATACGAAACCGGCCTTGATACCGGAGACTCACCTCAACAACAGGTATACCCACAAACCTGAGGTGTTTCCATTATATCTACAAAAGAGAGATCAAGCAAGTTTGGAACCCCTGTTTTATCTCTCAACCACGGTGCACTTTTGAGAGATAACAATTACTTTTTGTATTCTTTTCAAAATGACCACCCAAACCACCACTATGTAATTCTCTGAAAAGGTTATTCATGATAGAACCAAATGGAATACATAATTATTTTATGTTAAATAGATAACAATCATGCATAAAATAATATCCAAAAATATTTATATCTCTCCTAGTTTATGACTCTTTTGTTTCTTAAAAATACACTAATATTAACGATAAAAATCATACAGTTTATTAATACCTTCAAAACAAACCACATCACTCACCATAACAGTTAGTAACACAACACATATACTTAAAGCATCAACTAATTGGTTCTATTTTCATGATTTATGATTAGAGACAAATTTTTACACCTGCAATAACGAAACCCACTTTGCATGCCTAATACTCAACTATTTTGGGTATTCATATATTTGAAGTCATTGCAATTTGTATAAAACATAAAATCCTTTGACACCATGTAATCCCTAAAATTATTTATTGGTTGTATAATGGCATGAAATTTAACAACATAAGTATATACTTCATTCATACCTCATTCATATTATCATTATAATATTATATAGCATTCCCTTCTTTATTTAAAACAACAATTCCATTATTTGTAGCTTCACAATTAACCTCAAATTTATTTTTAAAATCAAGTAAGGAAAAAATAGGTGCATTTAGCATGTTATTCTTTAAAAATTCAAGGATTTTAGTTACTTCCTTTGTTCATACAAAATCTTTTTCTTTAATCCATTATATTATTGGTTTAACAATACTACTAATTTTTGTGATAAATTTTCTATAATAAACAATAATCCATTGAAACTTAATATATATGTTAAGCTCCTTGGGATAAGTCATTCAAAAAATGCATTTACCTTTCCGGTATCCATCTTCATGCCATCTTCTAAATCTTCAAACTAAACAATATAAATATCATCTCAATAAACATACATTTCTTAACATTTTCATATATATTATATTTCCTCAATATTTGCAACACTATCCTCAAATGTAAAAGACAATCCACTTTACTTATGCTAAGTATCAATATTTCATAAAAACATAATACCAGAGACTTTTCCAAGTAATCTCTTGGAACTTGATTCATCATTCTCCTAAATTTACTTCATGCATTACATAATCTTAATGACATTACCAACAAATCATATACACCATGCCTAAATTTCCATGTAGTCTTCCATTCATCTCATTCTTAGATGCATATTTGATAATATCCAATTATTAGATTAACTTTTGAAATGAAAATATCTCTTTCAAGCACATCGACCATGTCATCCAAGCAGGGTACAAGATACATATATTTTATTGTAATTTTAGTGATAATTATTTTTATCTATACACATTCTCCACTTGTAATATTTCTTAGGATTTAATAGCATTATGGATACACATGGGTTCATACATTAAATTATAGAATCTTTTACATAGATTCTAATACTTTCCTATTTAAATCTACATCTAATGCTGGTATCATCATATATCTAACATGATTTGGTAGGGAAAATGCTAGAATCAAATCATTTTGATGTTGAATATCTCTCTTGGATGGCAACCCATATGGTATATCATCTTGTGTTACATACGAAATTCTTGTAGTACCCTTTCTGATTTAGTTGGTTTGGGTGTCATCTTTGCATAGTTTTAACCATTAGTACATAGTAAGAACATTGTCATCATCATGTTTGTAATAATATCATTTTTTCAAAACATTATATTTTTTTTTACTTACTTCTATAAGTGGATAGATCACCACCTCTACTTCATATTTCCAAATGTTATGAATATTATTTTCCCTATCATGAATTATATTTGTATCATATTTCCATGTTCCCCCATATAAAACACATCATCCATCCATTGGAATTACATCACACCAAATATCACCCCTCTAAGTATTTCCTATAGAAATAAATTCATCCATCTCTTAGCTAATGTATATAAATTTCTTTCATAACTTCTTGTTATCTAGCAGAAGTGCACCCTATGTGAGGAATGGAATATTTGTTCTTTTTCTCTCTTCTCACTTCTATAGATAGACAATGGAAATACCTCACATGTCACGTGTATCCCTAGATTGAGGTGAATGCCAAGATGTAAAGGTTGGTTCCCTATAAGTGTATCCCTAAACTAAGCTGGTGGGGGTAACGGTTAGAATGAAATCTTGAAAATTATAAAAAGGGGGTGATACACTATAGATTATTGGAGGTTTTTAATATAGGAATGTGCATAACTGATAAAATAAATATTGGAATTGCACAATATAGAGGGTTGTGGGTGAATTCCAAGGAAAAATAATGGATGTTGTAAAGGAATGATTCACAGTACCAGTTTCCAATATGCATGCACACTAAAATTAACACCACACCTATTTTTGCAATGGGGAAGATAGCTTAAGCATATACATTAATGAATTTAGGGAAAAATATCACAAGAACAACTACCTTGAAAGCATAACAATGTAATACCTAGAAAGGAAAATTACTTCTTCTCAATAATGGCACTTGCTGTAGAAAATCATACAACACCTTATTACATGTAACACCCATAAAAACGACGTTCTAAGAACTCGCTTCAACCAACCACTTAACCTGAAAATGCGACTATTTTTTTTTTTGTTTAAAGAGGAAAGTTATGGTACAAGAATGATGTAAGGGTGCTTAACCTTTATGGTTCATTAACTTACTTACATTACTTAACTTAGATTGAAGATTGAGCAACCAAGTCTAGTTATTAGGTACATATTCACAAAACTTGTAGGGTACATTAATCAACAATCCTAAGGAAGGTAAAATGTTTTAATTCATTTAAATAGATCTTTTCTACTCTTTCCATTAAGCTTAATTCTAATAAGTTTAACCTTATACTCAACTATTAAATTTATTTCTTTAAAAATTCAAAGAACCCTTTTAATACAATCCTAGACAACTAAGGTCTTAAGGACACCACACCCTTACGTAATTAAAAGACACCCACTCACTCATCTATACATGCCCTTAAGGTTTGGAATTAAATATTTAAAATAACATTACTCTTTAAAAAGGTAGGGTCAATTATCCACCCTTAGATCAAAACTATCTTAGCCACTAGATCCTAGGGTTCCCAACTTAGCCCTAAAAATCTTTATGAAAGTCTATTAAAACCTTTTCTTATTCTAACCTTCTCATTTGATCCAATTTCTTTTGTTAAATTTGCAGGTTGGAGAGAAGGAAGCCATGAAAGCAAAAGACAAGAAACCATGGAGGATTCTTCAAGAACATTTAGTTTAGATTTAGCTTAGCCAGCCTTTTATTTATGTAATTTATTTCTTTCAAGGATTGGGAGGATTTTCCTCCTCAAATCTAGTTTTTATTTTAAGATTTTAGTGTTTTGGGTTTTAAATTTGGGGCAAAACACTACCCACTTTGATATACATGAATAAATGCTTTTAGATTCACCATTAAAGAGTTTTGATGTCACACCCTTATGTATTCCTCTTTATTTACTTGCTGGAAGCATTATATTTAATTTTTTTACACTAAGTAATTAGAGAAAATGGTTACATTTTAGGCACAGGCGCAGATCCATGGAATTCTCTCATAAGTGACAGAACCGTTGCCCTACGAAGGGTGACAAACATAGGACCACCGCCCTGGCTGGGTGACAAACACAGGACCGCCACCCTGGTTGGGTGACAAACACAGGACCGCCACCCTGCACAGGGCGGTGGTCATGTTTTCAAAAAATAGAACTTTAATGTCGAGATTTTTACAAAAACTTAAAGTTGCTAAAGGGTGTAAAAATGCATCCTTGATTTGTTTTTATTTATTTCAAGTTCCAGATTTGATATTTATTGTTCATTTATTCATTTCTTAGCTAAATCTATTCATTTTAAATTATTTTCTTTTCTATTAAACTTCATCTACTTACAAGAATAATTTCCATTGTTTAACTAAGTCTTGCTTTTCATTACAAGGTAAAAAGGAATAAAAATCTACTTTTGACATAAAATCAACTTTCTTAGTGTAATAGAATCTAGCTTATTTTCTCTTTCATTTTACTACAATGTTCATTCATTCAAAATAACCATATTAACTTATTTTCTATAAAATATATTTTGCAACAAAACAACTTATAACTATTTCTACATTTTCTTCTTTCTCATATTTACAAAACAATAACTACTAAATGTAAATATACTTTCTTTTCCATTGTAAATTAGATCAACCTTTCAATACATTCAAAATTTCAACAAGGAAAGAATGATTTCCTTCCTACTTACAACTAACTTTACAATAATATTTTCTTTCCTTCCTTTTCCCATTTTTTTCTTTCCCATGCAATGCAATAAAAATAACAACAATAGGATAGCAACTTTCTTTAACAATGCCATTACAAATTTCCTCCACTTGAAGTGGGGAAAACATACCAAAATGTACACAAGGAAAGAACCATATTATTACAATTTCAACCACTCTAAGTGGGTAAAATAAAAAGGTAGTTTTCACATGGTCACCAAAATGACTCCAAGCTCCAAGCACCAACAAAATAGCTCCTCCAATAGTTTTCTTGATTCACAAAAAAATAAGGGGAGAGGCAACACTCTCCTCCCATCCAAGATACCCAATGGAGAAGAGCAGCCATCCTCTCCATTGGCCCCCGAGCCCCAACCACATTACAATGGGAGAAAACTCAACTCACGGCAACTACTAGCTTCCACACAACTTAACATAAAATTTCACATTCATTCCATATTCATTCAAAACACAATCAACAACTCAACAAGAGGAAAACAATCAAAATAACAAAGTCACAAGGCTTATCAAGAAAGCCAAAAGAGTAAGATCTATGGGGAGGCCACTTATGCCTCCCAATGGGAATGGGTGCCACCTAAAAAGCCTCCAATGAAAAACACAATACCCCCTAACAACTCTTATGCCTCCCTCAAGTACCCCTTATCCCTCCATCCACTCTTATGCCTCCCTCAGCTCTTATGGCTCCCTCAAAGTAAGAACAAGAAGAAAATGTAAGCATTTCTCATACTAGGTGGGCACCCAACCCAAACTCCCTCCTCAAGAACATGATCTCTTATGCCTCCCTCAAATAAAATCCCCATAGTCTCCTCCCACTTCCAACTTAGGCATTCTACCCATACCCAACAAGCATTTCAAAAAAAAGTAACAACATTCAACAAACATATACACTACATAACATGTAACAATAACATAATATAAACAAAGGTGAAGCTCCTACGTTTCCATGGTAGAGCTTGTTCCAAGTATGAAGTTCCAAACTCTTCCAAAGATCAACCAAGCATCCACAAGCTCCAAAAATCAACAAGTATCCACAAGCTCCAAAAATCAACAAACTCCTTCAAAAAAATCCTCTATTCTCCAAAAATACAAGAGACTAAAAATGAACATCTAACCCCAAAAAAAGCAACAAGAATTCAATAAATAGAAGAAAGGAGAGGGAGGGATGATGTGGCTCCAAGTAGGATGCCACCTCATTTCCTCTCCACTCCACATCACTTGGTCAACCTCATATTCCAATGCACAATTAATAAGTGGTTGGAGGAATGACAAGCACCTTACACACTCCATCTAAGCCCACTCCCCCAAAGGACAAAATTAAATTTTTGAAAGAAAGTGCAATTAACATTTTACCTTTTTATCCCCCCAAAACACCTAAAAGAGCCTAAATTTGACCTTCTAACCCATAGGTAGGGTTGGTATGGGATTTTAAGAGGTTGTGGGACAAGTTTGACTTGTCCCACACGCTTCCAAATTTGGCCTCTAAGGCCAAATTCGAGTTTCCCATGTGGGGTAGAGTGTGCTACACTCAAAACTCAAAAACACATCACTCAACACAAAATCCAAAGTAATTCAAGCCTAATAAATGAACTCCTTTTTGGTCACATCTTTTAATTAGTTTAAAACAAATTCAAATTAACTTAATTAAGGCACTACAACCCATGACTAATAAAGGGGTAAACACCCATCCAAAAATATAAATAATAAAACAAGTAAAATTTCACTTACTAAGAGGAAACACATACTAACATAATAGAAAGGGAAAATTAAAACAAAACAACACATGACCCCTAGGTCACAATTTTCCCCTAACCAAATAATTCTAACACACACACAATTACATGTTGCCATGGTGACCCTAGTTGGATTCTTCTCGAATTCCGATGTGGTTGGTCTCCACTCCCCCGATGTTGTTGTGAATATAATATACCTGTAAAACAGAGGATACCTCCTTTGGCCTCATGGCCGCATTAAAACATTCATGCCAAAATATCTGATATAAATCTAAAATCAACTATATATTAATTAATATCATCTATGCAAATACGATATCACTTACAATTTCTAGCACATTTCTATTCCCCATTTCATTCATGTCAAAACGATCATCACATTAATCCAATTATCAAGGTCTACTCAATATGACTAAATATATCACATGTCAGAATTACAGATAAATAACCATGTCAAAAGAATATCAATATCAACATCAAATGTCTCTAGTAGTCCATATGCATCATATAAGAACCAAATCAATAACAGTTCAGTATCTCTGATATCTACTAACATGTTATATCAAAACTATAATATGTCAATAAGTGCAGTCAATAGTATCAAAACAATAATCAAAAAGGTGTTAGACAGAAGTGGGCACTACATCCCCCTCCCCTTAGACTTGACTTCCTCTTGGAAGTCACTGGAATAGGTGTGGAAACTACACTCGTAATGAAGTAACATCCTCCCAAGTAGCTACAGTCTTGTCATATTTGTCCCACTCGACCCGAACCTGATCAATCTCTCTACAGCAAAGGCCCATGGTCCTACACTCTATAATGCATATGGGCTCCACCATCGCCTACCCCTGATCCTGCACCTGCAAAGCCATCCAATCTAGCATGTGAGAAGGATCATAAATATATCTCCTAAGCACAGAAATGTGAAACACATCATGGACGTGAGACAAGCTAGGTGGAAATTCTAGACAGTAGGCCAAGGGACCAAGGCACTCCAAGATCTCAAAGGGACCCGCAAACCTAGGAGAAAGCTTAGGAAATTTTCCATAAAAGATAGGTATCTTATGCAGTCTGACACGAAGAAACACCTTCATGACTACCTCAAAACTACGATCTATCCTATGTTGGTCCACATACTTCTTCTGTCTGTTCTGCGCCTCCTGCAATCTCTGCCTGATCAAGGTAATCTGCTTCTCCATATCCTGCAATAATGTTGGCCCAAGGGAAACCTTGTCCTCAATCCTGTCCCAACTAAGAGGTGTCCTGCACTCTCTGCCATACAATGCCTGAAAAGGAGCCATGCCTATTGAACTCTAGAAACTATTATTCTAGGAAAACTCCACCAAATACAGATACTCCTCCCATCTCGATTTGTGATCCATAACGTACATCCTAAGCATGTCTTCCAGGATCTTATTCATCCTCTTTGTCTCTCCATCCATCTCAGGTTGATAAGCTATGCTGAAATTAATCCTCATCTCGAGGGCATACTGCATGGTAGTCCAGAAATGGGAAGTGTAAAGAGGATCACGGTCGCAAATGATATTCCGTGGAATCTCATGCAATCTGACAATCTCGTCAAGATATACACGTGCCACTACACTGGCTTTGTAGGTGGTCTTCAATGGAGAAAAATGAGATAATTTTGTCAATTTATCCACCATGACCATGATGGCATCATGGTGATATCTCGACGTAGGTAACCCAATGATGAAGTCCATGGAAATGGTGTCCCACTTCCACTCTGGTGTGGCATGAGGATAGAGAAGGCTAGCTAGATGTTGATGCTCAACCTTCACCCTCTAGTACTCTAAATAGTGTGAGACAAATGAGGCCATGTCTCTCTGAAGTCCTCTCTAGAAATACAACTGTCTCAAGGTAGCATGCATCTTCTTCACACTGGGATGGGATGAATAAGGTACACGATGGGCCTCTGACAAAATGTCATGTCTCAAGCCTCCATCTCTAGGAAAATATCTCTGACCTCTGTGTCTAAGAAGATCATCTGCCTCTAATGAAAATCCATCAAATCTCCCCTCAAGGTGTCTCTATGACTCAATCTCTACTGTGGCTGCAAGGTAGAAAATATCTTGAGGAAGTTACTGCAAGATCCTACTCGGAAAATATGTGCCCACTGAGGTGGCCATAGCCACATGTCTCTATCTACTCAAGGCATCTACAACCAAATTCTCCTTCCCCTTCACATGCTCTATCTCCATGTCATACTCACAAAGTAACTCCATCCAATTCCACTGACAAGCATTGAGATTGAGCTGCGTGAAGAGGTGGTGAAGACTCAAGTGATCGGTCTTGAGCGTAAATCCCCAGCCAAGAAGAAAATGTCTCCACCACACTAAGGCATGTACAACTGCTATAAGCTCAAGATCATGAGTCAGATATTTGAGCTCATAATCTTTGAGTTTGTGGGACTCAAAGGTAACTGTTGACAAAAATACACCCCCCCTGCTCATTTTATGGCTAACTCCTTTGCTCCCCTTCTCTTGTGCCTCAGTCTCCATTTTTCAATTATCAGGCACTCAACAGTTTCTGGAAATGGCATCATTGGATAGAGATTTTTATCAGCTTTCCAGAAAGGTCAAATTTTCCTTCTAACTCCTCATATTTTTCAAGTTATGGCTCGGCGGAGTTTTTGTGGGAAATTTTCCCCTAGCAGGTCCGCAGCCAATCGGAAGCCGCCACGTGTCCTTGGAAGTGGCGGAGAGCTGGAGGAAAACTTGGAAAAGTTCCAAGTTTTGGGTGACAAATTTGCAAAAGGGAAAATTTGTCCCGCAGCCCCGCCGGCATGGATCAGAATGCGCCACGTGTCAGAGGGGGTTCAAGCGGTTGGAAAAAATCGACCAAGTGTTTGGCACAAAGGAGAATTTTGAAATATTGGCCCACAGCCAATGAGGTGTTGCCACGTGTCTTGGAGGAGCTGGCGGGTGTCGGGGGGAGAAACCGGATTTTTGGCCAAGTTTTGGTCAAAATGTCAAAATGGAAGGTTTGGCCCGCATGGCCCGCAACCAATGAGAAATCGCGACATGTCTTCACCATCGGGCGTCAGCGTTGGAAAAAAGGAATATGTCGGGGGGTCTCCAAAACCCGACATCAAAGAGATCGGGTCTCGACGTCGGGGAAGCACATCGGGAAAACATGGCAAAGAAGCATGTCGGAAGGACAGATAAACCCGATAGCAAAGGGACATGTCGCAAGGGTTGGAAAACCCGACCTAAGGAAAATCAGGTTTCCAAGTCGGAAAAGCATGGTGCAGGAACATGTCGGGGGGTCTCCAAAACCCGACTCAAAGAAAACATGTCGGGGGGGTCTCCAAAACCCGACTCAAAGAAGATATGTCGGGGGTCTCCAAAGCCCGACGCAAAGAAGAAATCGGGTCTCAGCGTCGGGGAGGCACGTCGGAAGAACATGAAAAACAAGCATGTCGAGCACCCCTCTGAGCCCGATGCAAATGCGCGAGGGAATTTCGAACCTGACAGGCACAAAATCCCGACGCGGAAATGGGCAGTTCGCCATTTTTTTGAGGTTGTTGAGTTTTACCTACCACCATGATGAGGAGTTAAGTGCAGTCTTGGAGGTGGTTGGGGAAGTTTTTGAATTCCTCTCTTCTCCCTCTCTTTTCTCCATATAAAATGTAAGAAGGGGCTTTCTTTCAAAACATTGGACATTTCTGCTTTGCACCCTCCCCTTCTCTCCTGCTCGCAAGAGGATTTGTGGAGTTTTCAAGCCTCCCACATGGATTGTAATGCCGTTTTTTGCCTCTTGGCCACTACAATGTACTGTATCGACCTTTGAGCAATGTATATACGTCTGTGATTGATTTTAAACCCTCTCGTGTATTCATTGCCATCATTTTGATCTCTCATTGCATTTTGGTTTCCTGTGCATGGTGTTGTATTGCATCTATGTGGTCTATGTTTATTTTTTGCAAAGAAAGTGTTCAACATTCCTCGGTGCATCACCTCCTTAGCTTAGGTTTATTTTTATGCATTTCTCTCTCTCCCTGTCTCCTTGGTAGTTAGATTAGGTTTTTTGGGTAAACCTCTACGTTTTATTGGTGCATCTGAATAGAGGAATAGGAGCTGGCCTTCATCCGGAGAGCTTTTCCAATTTCGCGAGGTCCCACACTTAGGAAAAGCTCCATGTTGTGCAGTCGCACTGAGACTTTCAACCCATCGCGTTGCGGAGTCCCAGGGGTGCTGCGATTTTGCACCAACAGTAACTACTCTGCCCTCCTACATCAACACACCTCCAAGTCCTGCCAAAGAAGCATCCGTGCAAACGTAGAACTCACCTTGAGGATCTGGCACTACAAGAATAGGTGTTGTCGTGAGGCATTCCTTTAGTGTATTGAAGGCCTGCTCACATCTATCTGACCATAAAAACTTCTTCCCTTTCCACTGAAGGGAAGCGATGGGGTGCGCAATCTGAGAAAATTCCTAAACAAACCTCCTGTAATACGCTGCTAGACCCTTGAATTTGTGCACCTCTGTCATAGTAGTGGGTGCTGGCCAATCCATAATGGCTCTAATATTGGAAGGATCGACTGTGATACCTTTCCCTGAGATGATGTGACCCAAGTATTGTACCTTTGACTGAAAGAAAGCACACTTCTCTAGGTTCCCGTAAAGCTGCTACTCATGAATACACTGAAGAACTTGGTGAAGGTGCCCCTCGTGCTCCTCACACGTACGTGAGTAAATTCGAATTTCATCAAGGAAGATGAGCATGAAGTGATCTAAGAATGTCTTGAATACCCCATTCATCAAACTCATAAATACTGCGGGGGCATTCGTCAAATCGAAAGGTACCTTTGTGAACTCGTAGTGGCCATATCTCGTATGGAACGTGAAACCATGAATATCTACCTTGGTAATCTTGAGCTGATGGTACCCCTGACTTAATATCTATTTTGGAGAAAAATGTAGCCCCCCTTCATCTGATCAAATAAATTATCAATGCGTGGTAAGGGGTAACGATTCTTAATCGTTACTTTATTCAGCTAACGGTAGTGAATACACAACTGAAGAGATCCATCATTCTTCTTCACAAAGATCACTGGTGCACCCTAAGGGGATACACTAGGATGGATTAGGCCCTTCTCTAGAAGTCCCTTGAGCTACAACTGGAGATCAAATAGCTCAGGAGTAGTCATCCGATAGGGTGCTCGTGAGATAGGATCTGCACCCGAAACTAGATCTATATGGAAATCTATCTCACGTGGGGGAAGTAACCCCTGTAGATCCACTGGAAACACATCAGAAAACTCTCTCAAGATGGGATGGTCATCAAGGGATGGTCCACTAGACTCATCCTCTGATTTTTCACTAACCGTAACAGCATACAACTGACAACCTTGTCGCGCACACCGCTTAAGGTGCATAGTAGAGATGGTGCGAATGGAAATGGGTCTCCTAACTCCTGATATCACTGACTCCACTCCAAGATCATCTATGCAAGTAATAGTCTTATGGTAATAGTCTACTCTAGCTCTGTGAGTAGACAACCAGCCCATGCACAATATGAAACCATAAGATCCTAATGGAAGGATTCGAAGATCTGAAGTAGTGGTGAAGGGTCCCAAATTCACTACACACTCTTTAACTAAGGAGTCTACAAAAATTTTTGGCTCCAGAAGCCATCTCAATGTCCCAACTACGAACTTTCCTAATTACCACCAGCTTGCAACGCTCTACTAAGGATGGTGGAATAAATGAATCAAAAGAACCATAATCAAATAATATAGAGGTGGAAATACCACCAATACTACCTGTCATCTCAATCACAGTACTCTGGTGCTTAGCCTGGCAGTTCTCAACCACTGCATAGATCCGATGACTCCATGCCATATCACGAACAATAGGCTCTAAGCTATACGTCTTACCCTTATTAGGGTTCTCTGGGTAATCTCTCCAATGATGTCCAACAACACCACAAACCTAACAGCTGTCAGGGTCCTCTCCAGTGGGAAGCATCTCCAACCAGTACTCTAGATGTCTGAGCTGTGGATCCTAACGATCCGGCTACAAACTGTTGAGGTCTCTGCTGACGGGATCCTATTGACTGAGCTCTCGGTGCACCCTTTGTCCTAGCGAGACGCCTAGGATGAGGCCCCACACTCCATCCTCTCTGCGCATCAAATCTCTGAGGGGGTCTGTAACGTGGGTGGGTCTGTTGTGGCTACTACTACTGTGGTGGCCTAAAAGAAGCTTTTCCCTGAACTCTTTTCACCTCGTGGAGGGGGGGACCGACCCCTTCGACCTACCATCCTGCATCTGATGGATACGGCTCCAAAATCTATCTCTAGCCTACTGCCTCTTTCCCTGTGTCTCCTCCGAAATATAGGCCTTCTCCATGGCCTCTGCTAATGTCTATGGGGAGTGAATGTGTACCGTGCCACCGAAATCCAAGTTCAAGCCCCTGATGTAACCTATGAATCCATACCTACTCATCTTGTATATAGTCGACGTACTGGAGTAGGTCCAGAAATTGACTCTCATACTCGTCTATAGTCATCGATGCCTAAAGGAGGTCGTGAAACTCATCTATCCACTGTTGTATAAACCTCCTGGGTAAATAGTTGCTCCTGAAATGATCCTCAAATAGCTCCTAAGAGTTTGTCTCTGAATCAACATGGAGATTTTGCTCCTCGGGTCCTCCACCAAACTCCTGCTCCATCCCCTTAGGAGATGGATCACAACACAAGCTTTCATGTTGCTAGTACAAGGTCAGAGCTTGAAGCATCCGCTTAAGCTCACCAACCAGGCCTCTACCTGAAAACCACTTCTATCACCCTAATAGTGAGATGGTCGTAGCTTCAGGATCTCCTTGATATGGTCTGCAACAGATCTTTGATGACCCCTAAGTCTATCTATATGCTACTCCCCTCTGTCTAGGGCTCTAAGACCTATCCTTATGTCCTAAGATCCTATCCCCATGTCCTCTCTGTGGTGACTCTACCCTAGCCTACTCAAACACACATCACTCAACACAAAATCAAAAGTAAATCAAGCCTAATAAATGAACTCCTTTTTGGTCACATATTTTAATTAGTTTAAAACAAATTCAAATTAACTTAATTAAGACACTACAACCCATGACTAATAAAGGGGTAAACACTAATCCAAAATATAAATAATAAAACAATAAAAAATTCACTTACTAAGAGAAAACACATACTAACAAAATAGAAACGGAAAATTAAAACAAAACAACACATGACCCCTAGGTCACAATTTTTCCCTAACCAAATAATTCTAACACACACTCAATTACATGTTTCCATGGTGACCCCTAGTTGGATTCTTCTCGAATTCCGATGTAGTTGGTCTCCCACTCCCCCCAATGTTGTTGTGAATATAATATACCTACAAAATAGAGGATACCTCCTTCGGCCTCGAGGCCACATTAAAACATTCATGCCAAATTATGTGATATAAATCTAAAATCAACTATATATTAATTAATATCATCTATGCAAATACGATAGCACTTACAATTTCTAGCACATTTCTATTTCAAATTTCATTCATGTCAAAACGATCATCACATTAATCCAATTATCAAGGTCTATTCAATATGACTAAATATATCACATGTCAGAATTACAGATGAATAACCATGTCAAAATTATATCAACATCAACATCAAATGTCTCCAATAGTCCATATGCATCATATAAGAATCAAATCAATAACAATTCAGTATCTCTGATATCTACTAGCATGCTATATCAAAACTATAATATGTCCATAAGTGCAATTGATAGTATCAAAACAATAATAAAAAAGGTGTTGGAGGGAAGTGGGCACTACATTACATAAAAACTTCCCCCACATGCTTGCAAAATAATTGGAATATATAGGAAAATGAGGTGGAGTTGAACTGCTCAACACCCTCAGTTACAACAACAGGTTACAACTTGCATGACTATTTTTAACCCTTCATGATAAATAAAATAATAATAAAGCTAAAAATAATACATGCTACAAGTTAAAAATAACTCTCATGATTCAAAGCTATCCATAGTCAAACTACAATTGACCTCTTAAAACACATCTCAACCATTCAAAATAAAATCAAGAACTCTTTGTGGAAATAGGTACAGACTTGTGGAGTTTATAAGGTAAAAATAGCTTTGCCTTTTTACAATAAAGACTATTTTCGTCTTATTTAATTTGGCTTACATGCATAACTTTTTCATTGGGTTATTTGTTTTTGTTTAAGAACTCATTTATCAAATTTGGACATATGAGTAATAATATATTTTTTGACTCTTGGTTAAGTGAGAAAGAAAACACACCCCCTCTCACATGAAAAGTTAAGAATTAAAGCACAACTATATTTCTCTCCCCCGCGTGAATCTTTGGCAAAGGTGTTGGTAAATGGGAAAATCCCTAAGTAAGTTTATAATAAACAAAAGCTAGAAAAACTTCACATGAGTTAGGGTAAAAACCCAAAGAACTTGATCCATTTAAAATTTTTCCACTTTTTGCTTTGATTATTTTCTAAAAAAAATCGAGAGGGGATACTTTGTTGAAGTTTTCGACCACCATTCTTATGGTTTTCAAGCTCTAGTTACTTCCTAGAAGAACATAAACACTCTTCTTTATATGGCCATCATATGTTAATGCTTATGGTACTGAGTTTTACCCCTTTTTTATGGTGAGATTTGGTTTTTTGAATCGAGCGAAAATTAATTTGCTCTATGTTTCCCTGATTTAGCTTTTTGATCTTGTGTTGATATCACTAAATAGCCATCATTGGCGCAGATTTTAATGTCTCATTTTCTACCTTATGGCCATTTTTGAAGAAATCTTGGAGCTCTAGTTGGCCTTCATCTGAGTGCGTCAATTTGATGAAACTCGGACCTGATTCATTGAGTACTCAAGCTAGTTCGGGTTTGTTCCAAAAACTAGTAAGCCCTCCATATTTTGTAAACCTGAGCCTCAAATTTCCATTTGATTTTATTTGAGGAAGTCTTTTTGTATTTACCTATCGTTTTTGGGTATCTCGTTGTTCGTTTGAAACCTTGATCCATCATTTAATGCCTTGAACATGTCCTTTGTATTTCACTTTGTGTGCCTCTATTCCTTGCAGCTATGACCACTTTGAATAAGCTACGACCTCTGATTTGGGCGTGGAATTTTTAATTCAAGCTTGAAGCTTGGATGAGTTCATGTTTTTCCATTTTTCGAGCCATGGTGTTTGTGGTTTTATATTCTTGCGAGGTACATCTACTCGATCGTGGTTTTTTTTCTTCCTCGTGTGCATGGAGCTTCTTAGGTTTAGCATATTCAATGTGAGCTATTATTCTTGTAGATATTCTGATTATTTTATTTGCTTCAGTGTTTTGATTTCGAAACCCTTCATTTTATATCTCTTTTTGTGTTCAAATTATGGGGTTTTATTCGTGCTGGCTTTATATTCCTCTCGCAAATGGTTGAGTTGGGTGAATAGAAGGTCACTAATTTTTTCCCGTGAGTTTGGAAGATCTATGTTTAATGTGTCACTCGAACCTTGTTCAAATGTAATCAAAAGGTAAGATCCTTCAACCACCTCTTTTAATCTTGATATTTCCTTGCTATGTCTTGGCCTTGATGAACATTTCCCTCTATTGAAGGTAAATCCTTCTTAACCCAGATCTAGGTTTTTGTTTCATATTAACTTTATTGGCTGTATTTTTCTATGATGACAATACATTTTGTTCTTGCTACACTCCTAGAAAGCCCATAACAACTAAAAAATGTTGATTTCTATGCAATGTCAAGTTCATTCGAATAGGGTTGGGTCTATTTGAGAATTTCTTTATTGATTTCATTTTCAACCAATGATGGTTGTGATGTAGCTCGGTAGAAACTGTTTTTCCATAAAAATATTTATTGGCTTGATTCGCACTTGTGAGCTCAACATCATTGCTTATGCTCTTTTATTGCTTTGATAGATGAACTTAGGTACCACAAGACAAGTTTTTATGCTAAGTGCTTGAACATGTAGCTACATGATCTATGTTTCACTTTCACTCATTTTACGAAAGAAATGTTTAGATGTTTAACTTCGTTATAAAAAAATATCAAGAGTTTAGAAATGTATCTCCTTCTTTGATAGTGATCTTGTAAATGCATTTTGAAGAATATAATTTAGCCCTTGTATCTGATTGAATCGGGTGTAGACCTTCTTTTATCTCCTTATAAAAGTTGTAACTCTTTGCATCTAATGCTTTCCTCATTCATTGAAAATAGTGGACATGAAATGTGTGAGATAAACTGTATCCTTCAACCTGTATTATGAAAACAATATGAAGTTTGTACTTTAGTTTATGTATCTTGATCCAACTTATTTCATTAAATGCTACAATTAATTTAAGATCCGTTGCATTTTTCTTCTTGAAAATTGATCCTGAACTTGTATCTTATTCACTAGAAATTTATTGCACTCTTTTTTGAAGGTATGCCATGACTAAAAATTTCATAGGAACCTGAAAAATATACTTTGTTAGAAATGGAGATTGAGATATGCATTCCCATACTATAAATCTATTCTCTATGCAGTTTAATGGCATTAACTTATCCATTCTTTGATAATGCTCTTTATTGTTGCATACCATATGGTTGTACTCTTCTTCATAATGGTTGTTATTATTCTATAATTTGTACCTTATTATACATGCATTAGATCTATTTATGATATGATATGGTCTTCTTCATGATATCCACATGGAATTTTCTCATGTCCTAGTACTTAGAATATGAGATTCTTTATATTTTGCAACTTGATTTATGAATGCATGTACATAAGAAAAAGGAAAATAAAATGGAATGGTGATGATCTTGAGCTCTAACAGTACTCTCTTTCCTCTTTTTCACGTACATGGAGCATCAGTGAATGAGGTTTTTGGAGCAACTGAAATGGGGGGGATCCAGTCATCAATAAATGATGGTTCCCTCATTTCCTTATATTTTTAGTTTTTCATTTGTATGCATTCTTTCATTTAGTTATTTCTCATGGATTGTGTGAGAAAATATACACATTCCTTATGAATAAATGAAAATTTCCTTTTTGCAATGAGTTGTGTATGTTCCTTTTGTATTTATTTTAGTAACATAATTTGGTCTAAGCCTAAAAAACTAAACACAATAATATAATTTTACATTATCATAAAGGAATAAAATGAATTAATTGTACCTTTTCTAGATCATTCTGAACACAAGTAAATAATTTGATGCAAACTGATATATTTTTAACTTTGTAAATCAGCACCTGAATCTACTACTACTAGTTTACATGCATGTCATTCCCAAAACTATTCAAGACATAGAGACAATGCAAATTTTGTACCCCTTTCTAATGACTAGCGCAAAAATTGTAAACATTTAACCCCTCCAATATGAGAAACAAAAATTCCTGCATTGACCCATTGCACATCCTGGATAATGTGAGAGAAATGTTAACATTTACAGTGATTCTATAGGGTAAGCTACTTGCTAAATTCATTGATTAAGCTCCATAATGCATCCATTGTGTCAGGAATAATCCTAACATGTGGGTTTTTGTTTGTAGCATATATAATATTACATAGAGTTATATGTAAGTTATTGTTACATATGGGTTAGTTATATTTGTTAGAATATCAATTATGTAATTTATTTAAACAAATTACATAATTAGGAGAATATTTATTTCTCCTATATGATATAAGAACTCCAAATTAAAGGATTGGCTATAGGAGTTTGAATAGGAATCCTTATTTTTAAGAGATACATTCTTATATATTGGTAATGCTTATATTGTGTATTTGTTGAATTGAGTTAATTATTTGAGCATATGTTCTTTCTTCAGATATGGGGTAAAACACACATCTGGTATTAGAGCTGGTTTCAAAAGGGGCCTCTCTTGTTCTTTCACTCCACTCATGGTTGATTTGTCAAGTTAGGTAATGGAAATGGGCAAGTAAATTGGTCCTAGTGCAAACATGTTTTCCATTGTCTATGTGCCATCTATTTGTTTCAAAATAAAGCTATGCAAACAAAGGACTAGTGGATTTCCATCGACCTTCGCTCGAAATATAGAGTTTGGATCATCCAACCTTATTTTATACTTGTCATTGGCACTAGTGGATAACACAAACCTTGCAGCAATCCTAGTGGATTGCCATCATTCACGTGCATCTTCTTTCTCTCTCCATTTTGTACACTCTTTTTGCAAATTTCTTCCATTTTCCACCGTTTTCATATTCGAAATCAGAAAATAAAAAAGATGAATGTATATTGAATTTGTATCAGAGAGATCTTTAGATCCATGGTTAAAATATTGAGTATGTTATCTATATTTGGAATTTTCATGCAGAAAAAAAAAATGATATTTGAACTTGTAGAAGCATCATTCTGAGCCTCCATATGTTAAAGTTACCTATGGAAAAAATGCATGATAATTTAATCTAATGTGAATTTAGGATTTATGTCTAGATAAATTTTAGTTCAAGTCCTCTCGAGTTTCTGTAGATTCATATCGTCTTATCAGGAATCCACTCATGCTTCTTGTTTATCCTATTTTCAAGTCATATTCTGTCATTTGAATTTTCTCCTTCATTGTTCATGGAAGTGGAATGGAGTTGTTATTGTTAGGCCGATAGGCCTAACATATAACTTCACTCAATGAATTTCGACACCTGTCTTGCCAGCACTTTTCCACACAACTACCGACAACTGGAGTATTTTATAATTGACAGCTGGTTAGATTATTCATTAATAATTAATACTAATAATAAAAAATAAAAATAATAAAAATAAACATTTCTTATTAACAAATAGTTTGAAGTCCGCACATAGATAACTAGTTCCAAATATTAATGGAAAACGATTCAACCGTTTCTCTATTTACCTGCAGGTTTCCCCCCTCTCTCTGACAGAACGACAAGTTTCTCAAGTTGGTTAGCCCTGCATTCTCTCTTCGAATTGTAGGCTATCAAGTAGTTATGGTAGGGGATCGACTCGTAGTTTTTTTGTTGGGGTATTGTTTATTTCAAAAACTCATCTGGGTTTACCAGTCGACGGTATCGGTCTTTGTGTTTTTATTAAAGGGGAATCCTAGTATCCATTGTTGATGGGTTTCAAATAATATATTACCAGCTTAATTATTATGGATTCGTAGAAGACTCCTTTGTTTTATGCCGGTATAATCTCGCGTCTTTGTTAATTGATTACAATTTTCTGTAAGGAAAATTATTGGCACATGGGTCTGGATTGAATCTCTGGATTAATATTACCCCTTTGTAATCATTAGCTATTATGGTATATGGATTTCCATGAAATTGAAACTCCATTCAGGGTTATCGTTTTTCATTACTATGAAGAATGGTTGTAGTATTTTTTTGTAAGCTTGCAAATTGATTAAGATAATTTACTTTTACCTTAATGTTGTTGAATGATGGGATTTGGATAATTCGTTCATTAGCCTCTATTATTTTGTTATTGTTAAAGGGACTATAGAAAGAAAGTTGACTATTGCCTTGTTATATAAGTCGTCTGCAGATTCGTATGAAAGATTGGGCAACTCTTGGCTGTAGTAATTTAGTTTATATATTTTGAAACTAGCTGAGCTAATGTGGGAAATATTCATTTCAAGGTTTTCACTTGGATAGATATGAATTTTTTTGATAGTTTTAAATCCAACTGAGTGGGTAAGATTCATTGACTGTCATATGTTTATGCACTTGTTCAATGGCTTTTTTAAGATACTTGAAAATTATGTGTTTAATGGCTTTTGTTAAATAAAAAGGAATAAGTCATGTTTTTTTGGATTTTATCATCACATCGTTTCTCTCCGCATTTTTTCCATCCTGCTCCACATTGTTCTGCCTATTTTTGTAAGTTGTCTCTAATTTTATTGAATGCAGACAATCTTGGATTCCAACTTAGCAGCACACATTTTGTGAAGGAATCTAGAGCTTCATTATCTAAAGGCATCATAGGATCAATTTTTCAGGTTGGAATCTCTTTTTTTTAATGGTTTTTTGCATTTCTTATTGCATTGGAATCTCTGTTTTAAATGTGCATTTGAACATTTTTTTAAAGATTTTTTAAAATAATGTATTTAATAGCTGTAACACAGAAGGAAAGACAATCCACAATTATCATTGCTCTAACTTCCCTGTTTTGATTTCTAAGGATGCCTTATTGTATTTACCCAAGCAAATTTACACCTCTCCAAATATTTCTACTGACAGTTCCAATTTCTTTGCTAAGCTTATGGTTTCATGGAGTTTCTATTGTTATAGGTCTAGAACATAAAATTTTTAGATACATGATAAGAATTATGAGCATCATGTCTTCCCATGGAAACTCGTAACTTCAGCTCATGTAATCATCAAAATCTATTGAATTGTTTCTTGAAGTGCAACCATAGATCCCTCTTTCTTGACTGGTAGCACCCTTTATTAAAATTTCCTCCTCTCTCTCAATGCCTCATCTCCATTTCCCCGCCATTTTGGTAAAAAGGTATTAAGTAAAATAATACCAATTTCCATCAATTATATAAATAAAATTCAAATGTCAATAGATGAACTAAAATACAACTACAATTAACATTTTTTACACGGTTTCAGAATGTGTAAGTTGAACTTGGAACATTGATAAAATAAAAAAATCCACATAGGTTTCATTATATTTTCTTGAATAAATAAAATGTCTATGATATTACAGTATACATAGTAGATTATAGAAAACTAAAAATAAAATCTCACCATTTCTGTATAGTCAAGGCAACTATTAGTTCCTACAGCTGCTCAAAATACCCAAATCAAATCCTGAAAATTTTCCTTCTGTCTTCAATATATTGACAAATCATTTCTTCCGTCATTATCATCGGATGCTTTTGATTTTTTCAAGCCAATGAAAAATGCCCAACCTAGGGGATTCATTGATCTAATTCTCTAATCGAAGGTTTAAAATACTTTATAATCAATCAGTTCATAACCCACATTATTGCAGGCTTCTATTTCAGTTTTATTTAAATTTACAATCACTTCATACATGTATATGAACCTATATTCAAGGTGACGCTACATGATAATATTAATTGCAAATGGGTTCATAGTTAATGCCTATAGGATATTTTTAGATTTTATTGTTCAATATTTTTAGCGTGAGAAAAAAAATTAATTATTAGTTACATATGGAATATACGGCAAAAACAAAAATCATAAATTTTATTATTGTTTTAAGGAAAATAATATATCCAATTAATAGATTCAAAAAGGTTATTTTTTAAATTGAAATTCTGTAAATAAATTATTATCATTATAATAGTAATACATAAATATTGTAAAATAATTTTAGTTAAAAAAGTTAAACTTCTTGTAATATTAAATATAAAAAAAATCATTTCTTTGAAGAAAAAAATATGACCTTCCCCTCTTATAATTTTAAATTTAGTTTTAATAAAAAATATAATATGCTAGAATAGAATGTTATTCTTGTAATAGATTATAAATATTATTTCATTAAAGTAATATAAAAATCTCAATTGTTTAATGTATTTAATATATTATATAGTAAAGATATATTTTTGGCAATGTGATATTTTTATAGTATTTTAATATGCTTTAATTGTTGAAAGAAACATATGATTCTGTTGTGTGTCAGTGGGAGATATTGTGGGAGCATATATTAGATGCAACAGTTGACATCAAAAAAAGTTTGCAATGGGTACACATCGGAAGTGAGCATGGAACATATTGTTGTGTTGTATAGAAAGCATGGGCCTTCTATTTTGTATTATGATATGAACAAGGGACAGTATGTACAATGTACTTCGTCAGGTTTTGATTCGTGTGCAGTATATTTTCCTAAATTTGATGATATCTCTGAAGAAATTATTGGTGGACATTTCATGGCATTGATGCCTGGTCCTGACAGTGTTGACCTGATTTCAGACATAGGTGTTCCCTGAACGCTAGTGTTTATGGAGACTTTTGTGAGGCGTGTTTGTTTATTAATGTTTATGAGTTATTAATTTTATATTATTTTGTTATCCTTATGTTGGTATTAATTTACGCACATGATAAAATATTAGATTCCAATTCGGATGTTTTATTTTTCTTGAACTGTATGCATGGAATTTAAAAACTTGTCTACGTAATTCTGTAATAGTGATTTTTTGTGTTGTTTTGACTTGGAATGTGATTCATCTTGTTATATGAAGAAAAGTATATCCTTTTTTGAGATGTTATAGTTTTGATTGTAATGTATTTGAGTGGTTTTGTGTATGACTTTTGTACGAAATGTTCTGAACTTGCTTATTAGATAACAGGATCACTATTTGAAATGGAATCAGGAACTCATGCCACATCGCCTATCAATGTCATGAAGAAAATATTTTCCAATTTATCTTTAAGAAAATTGGTTTGTATGAGGATTGTTTGCAAGTTGTGGAACTTTATATTATATTCATTGAACCTATATTATATTGTGGAAGATCTGACTATCTGGTGCTTTGGATTTTTGGTGCGTGAATGGAGGGATGTTATGGGGTTCTATGGCCCTTTGTACTTGGATGACGATGGAAGATTTTCACGCTTGTACATAAGCGGGGCCCCTTTTGAAAAGAGATTGAGGATACATATGATGATTGGATCTCTTGTTTTGTTATCCTTTCCGATTTATGAGTTTGGAGCTTGACAATATATTATTGTAAAGCCGTTCACAGGTGGAGTAATGTGAATCAGGAGTATTGATGTAAGAATTAATGGATGCATTTATTTGCTTGAAGATATTGATGATGATGAGTACGTAATTGTTGCATTAAGATGTTTTCCGTCTTCAGATTTTGTGTACGAGATCTATTGTAGCAGGTCTCATTTTTGGAGTCTGTTGATAGTGCCAACACATACTGTCATTCCTAAAGTTACTCCTCCTATTGGTGCATCATGTTGTGGTGGGAGGATGTATTGGGTGAAGAAAAAGTTGAATTGTTTCTCTAAAATTGAGTACACCATTCTCTCATTGGATGTTGTACATCAGAAGTTAAAATTGTGTTGTATTCCTTTTAGTGATGTTGTGTCATTTTGTTTGGCTGTGCATGAGAATAATTTGTTTTGCATCGTGAGTATGGGTGAAGTTTTTGTGTGGTTCCTTCGAGATGCATAAGCAATTTTAGGTGAAGAACAAGAGATGGGTTTCGAATGTGACGATGAGAATGTGTTTGAAGATGGATTTAGATTTGTGTGGAAGTATTTGATGGATTTTTCTCGAGATATAAACGAAAAATGTCTAAGGTACATGGCTGTTCATTCAGTTGGATACATCGTCCTTATGTGTAAATATGCACAAATCTAGCACATGTTATATGATTTGGATAGAAAAACTTGCATTCCAGCTTTTAGGAAATTGTGCACATTAGAACATTATGGATGTTATTTCCTGACAAGAGAGGATTGTAGAGATGTAGATCTTGGTGTGAGTTTCATGCCATTGATTCCTGGTTGTGAAAATATTTCTCACCTACGTAATTTGAGTATTGACTGATATTTGTTTTCCCCTTGGTTGAAAAAATTTACATGTATCTCGTGTTTGTGTGGAAGATTTTACATAATTAAATGTGTTGTCTTGTAATTTTTGCATTTTGATGTACGTGTATTTCTTGGGCGTACGAGAAAGAAAAATAATGTGATGATAGAATTGTCGAGTGATGTTAATCGATGCCAATTTCATGGGCCATAATTCTACGATGAAAGACTTATGGATGTGATACTTCCTACGGGTTATGAATGGTCAGGTGAGAGTAAAGTTGCGTGAAAGACTCTTCCGATGTCTGACATAATGATAAGATCAAATGTTTTTATTAATCCCGTATGGGATTCGCGTTGGGAAAGGAATTCATTATTGCATAACGCAGAAACCATTACTGATCCTGTAATGTTGCATTTTTTATTATTTAATGTCTTTTTTACTTGTTTAATGAAAAAAATATGTGTTGCATGTGTGATGATGATTGTTTGTTGCAATTTTTTTTGTTTTGCAGTCATTGAGTGAGAATGCCACCATCCACACATGTGAGGAAATAGATTCACCTGGAAATTCTCGATGGGACACTGAGCGTCATCATTTTTGAATTTCACAAATTCGACAACAACAAAGAATGAAAGGGATGGGAGGTCAGGGTTACATGTATTTGTTAGGCCAACAAGTTAATGTAGATGTTTTTCCATCTTCAAGGATCATGAGAGAAATAGATGTGACAGAGGAGGTGTGTTTAGATAATGTGAATGTTGGAGAAGAGATGCATGTATTGTTATCTTGTGATGACATGGTTGGTGTTCACGGTGTAATGTTAAGTGTAATGTATTATTTGATGTCTTTGTTCCTGTATTTTTAGGAACTAAATATTTCATATATGTGTAAAGAATGTTGTTTAATGCGTCATTTTTTGTAGGTAATGAAGGAACATTCCCCTGTTTGTAGCGGTAAGAAATGAAAGTCTCCTGGAATATGTCAAAGGGACAATGATCACCATCGTTTCCTTACATCACAGGTTCAAGAGTAAGATAAAATGAAGGAGATACGTGGTCTACTTTTTACATATTTTTTGACTAAAGGTGTTAGTACAGACCTTCTACACTCTTTAGATGTTGGAACAAATTTACACGTCATACCCAGGTTAGGTGTACAATCTTGTGAAAAAAATTCCCCGTCATATGATAGATTAGGAGTCATGCCAGCTATCAATGTGTGACTTGAAGATCAAGATGGTCAAATAGAAATTATTAGAGACAAAGATAGAGATTACTCTTTGAATGCGAGAATTGTGCCTGCTGTAGTTGAGACAAATGCGCACCCCATAAATATGGGGCAGAGTGGAAGTTGTAGCTAATGGAGAGGGTAATTACAAGATATTTCTGTTGGAATATATGATATTCCTCATCCGATGTTAAATGAAATGTCACATCAGCAACGCAACAACTTAGTCATGAATCAATGTGTAGGTGAAATTTTATTTGTGATATATTTTTAAAAAATTATGCATTAAAATAATATGATAAGTCAGAGATGGTGTATTTCTATTCTCCAGGTTATAGATTCCCTGTCAAAGTTTTTTAAAATAGGAGTTGTTACAGTTGGTTGGATTCTTATTAACCAATATCTCTTTACATGTTATGTATATCTATTTTTTTTGAAATTTTATAAATTATATCACAAGGTGAAATTGCTATACATAGATATAGGAATGAGTAGGAGTAGATATGGTAGAGGGTCATTGCAAGTTATTTCTATTGGAATATCTGATATTCCTGTTCTGATGTTGAATGAAATCTCATGGCAAAAACACAAAAAATTTATTGTGAACCGAACTAAAGGTGAAATTTTCTTTGTGAGATAATTTTTAAATGTATGCATCAAAATAAGTTGTGATGTCAGAGATGGTGCATTTTTATTCTCCAATTTATAGATTCCTCGCAATAGTTTTGAATTTATGACCTATTAGAGTTGGTCAGATTTTTGTTAACCATAATGTCTTTGAATGTTATGTATATGTGAATTTTCAAAAATTTCTAAAAATGTCTCATGAATTGCTACTCTTATACATAAATGTAGCAACAAGTGGAAGTAGCTATGGGAGAGGTTCATTACAGGATATTTCTATTGGAATATCTGATATTCCTCATCCGATGTTGGATGAAATGTTGCAGTAACAAAAAAATAACTTAGTCGTGAATCGAAGTGCAGGTGAATTTTTCTTTGTGATATATTTTTAAAAATTTATGCATTAACATAAGATGCGACGTTAGAGATGGTGCATTTTTTGTTTGTTAGGTCTTTATGACTTGGTATATTTGTGTGTAGGTTGTCGAGGAGATATCTTATCCAAAAGTCTTATGCGAAATGGAATGGATAGAACATGTCCGAGAGCATCAGGTTCATGTGAATTGCATGTTGGGATCCAAAGTGATGTACATAAGCATTTGGAGAATAACATGAATGCCTGTTAGGATACGCTGGTTCTTAGATATAGGATACGTTTGTTTTTGCTTAGTTGTCTATTCTTATCCTGTTATCTTCTATCACATTATTCTCTGCTGGCTTTGTGGATCTTCCCAGCATTGTTAGGAGTCAGTTTAGTTTCTTCTGTCCTATATAAACTGGACGTGTGCTTTGTAATGATCAGAATAATATGAGATAATTCAATCTCTTCTTATTTCTCACTGGTGCTCTCAGTTTGGTATCAGAGCACGTTCGGTCTGGTTGCAAGCCAAGATCTTCAAGATCTTTGTCATCGATGTTGTTCTAAGCGCCTGGAAAACCTGCTGCTGGACGTGGAGATCTGTTGCTGCGGCCTGCTAAATAGAAAACGTAGGGAGAGCTGAAGGAGCTGGATCTGGCGCTAGAAGGAGGGCGGACAGAACATTAGACGCTTCAGTGGAGTCCTCAGACTTCGAAAACGTGGAGGAACTCAGAGTACCACTCACATCTCCGCCTCCTCATACTGAAACCAGCGGCCTCCTCATACACTCGCGTTCTAAAGAGAACCAGAAGGTGTGGAGTGCGTGAAGTGTGCGTGGAGTGCGTGTGGAGTGCGTGGAGAAGCCTCGGCACTTGCAGAAAGGTGGGCCACTTTGGATTGGCTACCAGTCCCATCTGTTCACCACACTTTGCTGCTGCGTGAGGATTGATTGATAGTTGATTGGCGTAGAAAAGCGTTGTTTCAGTCTGCTATAGGCCTGTGGAGTGCGTGAAGAGAAGACAGCGTGTGGAGTGCATGAAGAGAAGACAGCGTGTGTTGTTCAAAGGAGATCTGGGAGGCGTTGAACAGTTTTTGGTCTAGTACATTGCCTTCCACTGCAATTTTCTGAGCAAAGCGCTCGGCTGTTCCACTCTGTGTGCCGAAAAACACAGCAACTTTCTTCTTATCCGCCTCCTCCAGCAAAACGGTATATCCCAGCTGCTAAAATTCTCGTGGAGAATCTTGCTGCTACGTGGAATAGTGTGCTGCGAAAACAATCTCGCTGCCACGTGGAGAGTTACTCAGTCACCTGCTGAAGGAAGGCAGCACGTGCGCATTTTTCGAGGTAATCTTGAGTCTACAATAGTCTCTTCTACACTACATCGAATGTCGAGTGTAGACAACTCGATTGAAAGCGTCAACAACACGGTCGCTACAGCTGAAAGCCACAACATCAACTCGCCAGCCAGAGAACACCGTGGAGAAGCTCCTGAGAGCTCCGGGTTCTACTTTGCCTTGCTGAACGAGCTTAAAAATTGCGGCAATCTTGCATTCGACAAACTTGTTCGAGAAGGACTCCTTGAGTACTTTCTTTTCGACGTCAGCTGCCAAGCAAAGCGGGTACGGGAAGAATTAGAAGCCGGATACGACGCAGATTGTGACGACGAAGAAGAACGCCCTGCAAAGCGTCGTCGTCTCACAGCACGCGAATATTACGAGCATCTACGAGCAAGTCATTCTCGACAGTGAGTCCAAATTGTAATACCTCTTTCAAATAAATAAATATTTTTTTTTATTACAATGTCTGCTCCGAAGTTACTCCTGTCTGATGCTCAGTTGCTCAAAGGGCCTAATTTTGCGGCCTGGAAGACAAAAATGAAGACAATCCTTCAGTTTGAAGGATTATGGGGAATTGTCACAGGGTCTGTGCCTGCTCCCACAGCCCCTGATGAACTAGTAAAATATGACATGGCTAGTGCTAAAGCCTTGATGCTGATAATGCTCAGTATCAGTGATGACGTGCAACCGCATGTTCGGAATGCGGAGAAACCCAAGGAGGCCTGGGACAAGTTGGCAACCATTTATGAAGCCAAAAATCAGACAAAGATTCTTCATCTTCAGTCGAAGCTGCACACCCTCTCTATGGGGTCTGACGAGAAAGTGGAGGAATTCCTGCGTCGCGTGGCTGAGTTGAGATCGGAGTTATTGGCGCTCGGTGAAACGGTAGACGATAAACTACTCGTCCCAATCACCTTGAGAGCACTCCCTTCTCAATTTCGAGTGTTTGTTACAACACTGAATGTGTCTAAACAAACAGTGACATTCGAAGAGCTTGTGAATTTGCTGCAGCAGGAAGAAGCTATCACTTCATCAAAAGGGGAGACTCAGGACAAAGCCTTGTTCTCAAAGCCTAATCGTGGCCAGAAGAATCGGAAAGGTCCCCCAGAAAAGCCAAATCCAGCGCAATCCAAACAGAAAGATCAAAAGTCAAAGAGATGGTGTCACATTTGCAGAACCAATACTCACGACACTGATCACTGTTGGCACAACAGCCTGAAACAAGGGTCTTCAAGCCATACAAGCACATCCGGGCGCGAAGATTTTCAAAAGTCTAAACGACGTCCCCGCTGGAGAAAGCAAAAAGGACATCTTGCAGCCCAACAAGAGGATGATGAATCTGATGACGAGACATCAGAAGGAGCCCATTATAGTAAGAATCTTGTACTCGTCTCCCAAACTTCTCAGCCCACGAAGAAAGTCTGGTTGATAGACTCTGGTGCAAGCAAGCATATGTCAGGTGACAAGAAGCTGTTTGATTCACTACGTGAAGAACCAACTGGAGATCGAGTTCGGATAGCGGATGACAAAGAGTACATTGCAGAAGGAATAGGGAATGTGACCATTCCTCTGGGGCCACGAAAATGTACACTTACAAAGGTACTATATGTTCCTGGCTTGACTAGCAATCTTTTGTCAGTTACTCAGCTCTTGAATCATCACCTTAAGGTTGAATTTCTTGTTCAAAATGGCATTAAATCATGCTTAATCTCCCGACAAGGTACGATTCTTGCTAAAGCATTTGTAAAAGATAAGTTATTTGCTTTAGATACTGTTTCATCTTCTGCAGTAGCTTTATCTGCTTCAAACATAGAATCAACTGCCTTATGGCATTATAGATATGGACACTTGTCGGTCGGTTCACTGTACCAGATGAGTTCAAAAGCAATGGTCCGTGGACTACCCAAATTGTCCAGTTCCTTGCCTATTTGCCCTGGTTGTCTTGCAGGAAAACAACATAGAGATCCGTTTCAAGCGAGCACCTTCCATGCCAAGAAGTGTCTGGAGATAGTTCATACCGATCTGAACGGCCCATTGCCTGCTTCGTTTTCAGGATACAAATACTTCCAGTTGTTCGTGGATGACCACTCTCGCAAGATGTGGGTATACTTCCTAAAGCAGAAAAGTGAGGCTCTTCAACACTTTCAGAACTTCTATCATCGTGTTGTCAAAGAATCTGGACAACCACTTCTTCTACTCCGCTCAGATCGAGGGGGGGAATTCATATCAAAGAAGTTCTTGGCCTTTTGTTGACCTAAACCATCACGGCATTAAGCAGCACCTGACAGCTCCCTACACGCCCCAGCAAAATGGCATTGTTGAGCGTCGCAATCGCACAGTGATGGAGATGGCTCGCTGCATGCTATCAACTGCAAAGCTAGGAGAACGCTATTGGGCTGAAGCAGTACAAACGGCTGTATATCTTCTCAACAGGGAAGCACCAACAAAGATTCTACTGAACAAGACGCCAGAAGAGGTATGGAGTGGTAAAAAGCCATCAATTTCTCATTTGCGAGTATTTGGTTGCACAGCATACATGCATGTTCCAGCTCAGAAGAGAAAGAAGGCATCGACTATGAAGAAACCTTTGCACCCACTGCGAAGATGAAGACCATCAGGGTAGTTTGCGCACTTGCAGCACAGAAAGGATGGAGACTTCAGCAGATGGACGTCAAGAGTGCTTTCCTAAATGGTGATCTGAAAGAAGAAGTATACATGACCCAACCTGAAGGATTTGTTGATGAAAATCAGCCTAAAAAGGTATGTCGTCTCATCAAATCTCTTTACGGACTGAAACAAGCTCCCAGGGCATGGTATATCAAGATCAACGATCACCTTCTGCAGCATGGGTTCACTCGTAGTCCCTCAGATTCAAATTTGTATATAAAGAAGGTAGGCAAAGAAATTATCATTCTGGTTGTTTATGTAGATGATCTTGTGATCACTGGTAGTTCAGAAGACCAGGTTGATATTGTAAAGAATGATCTCAAAAGAACCTTCGACATGACAGATTTGGGGCTACTACATTACTGTCTTGGCTTGGAAATTTGGCAAAAGGAGCATCACATCTTTGTCTCCCAGAAAAAGTACGCCAAGACACTCCTGGAAAAGTACAGAATGTCTGATTGTAAACCTATATCCACTCCCATGGAAAAAGGCTTGCAACTTTCAAGATTCCAGGACTCACCTCAAGTAGATGCTACTCTCTACAGGCAATTGATTGGAGGGCTCATCTATTTGACATACACCAGACCAGATCTCTGCTATGCTGTCAGCTATCTTTCTAGGTTCATGCAAGAGCCAAAGAAATGTCACTGGAATGCAGCAAAGCATGTTTTGAGATATGTCCGAGGAACAACTAATTATGGTCTGGAATATAAAAAGAATGATCAATTCTTCCTACAGGGATATGTCGACTCGGACCATGCTGGATCTGTTGATGATAGGAAGTCAACTACAGGATACATATTTCATCTCGGATCTGGACCAATCTCGTGGATAAGCAAGAAGCAGAATGTTGTTTCTATCTCATCCACAGAGGCAGAATATCGCGCCGCACGAGGAGCTGTGTGCGAAGTGATATGGATACGTCGCATTATGGATGACCTAGGAATTCCTGAAAAACAGTCACCTATTCTCTATTGCGACAATCAGAGTGTGTTGAAGCTCGTGCAGAATCCAGTCTTTCATGAACGAACAAAGCATATTGAAATTGACTGCCATTTCATTCGAGAGCACGTCTTGAACCATCAAATTCAGCTCCAGTACTGTCCTACTGAAGCACAAGTTGCTGACATTCTCACTAAATCTCTTGGAAAAGTGAAATTTGAATCTTTCA
Organism: Taxus chinensis; assembly: GCA_019776745.2. Classification (NCBI taxonomy): domain Eukaryota; kingdom Viridiplantae; phylum Streptophyta; class Pinopsida; order Cupressales; family Taxaceae; genus Taxus; species Taxus chinensis. Next base: position 702,028,271 of record CM034146.1, on the reverse strand, counting down.
GAGGTCACATTTGCAAGAATAATGTAATAAGGGGGGGAATGTTAGGATACGTTGATTTCTAACTATAGGATACGTTGTTTTTAGAATAGTTGTCAATACTTATCTTCTGTTTCTTATCACATTATTCTCTGCTGGCTTTGTGGTTCTTCCCAGCATTGTTAGGAGTCAGTTTAGTTTCTTCTGTCCTATATAAACTGGACGTGTGCTTTGTAATGATCAGAATAATATGAGATAATTCAATCTCTTCTTATTTCTCACTGTTGCTCTCAATGCCTACGATCAGAATTAACCCTGGAAAATGAATTTTATGGATTCTTTTGCAAATGTCGCATGGTGAGGGTGGGAGGTCTGTGAACAGGGAGAATATGGAGTGCCATAAAACAGATTCGGTAGGGAACAACAACATCCACTATCCCAATGATGGTGAGCGTGATATTGAGTAAGAATAGGACATTCGACATCGAAACATACCTATGATAAGTGGTGTGAATAATTTCCCGAATAAAAGTTACACACAGTTTTACTCATTACATTATGGTGTACAATTGAATAGGATGCTTGAGTCTCGTCGTGAATTTTTGAAAAGGATTGATGCACTGGAAGTTATTCAGATGGGTGGTATATGCAAAGATTCATATCCTGGTATAGTTATGACACTTTTAGTGGAAGGACCTATTTGCAAGAGATGTAAGTGTGAACGAGGTGGTCATCGATATTCAAAGTATAACTATATGGATCCCGAGGATCAACCGGAAGTGTTGCGTGTACTGACGCAAGTGGAAGAAATGTTGATAGCACAGGTGAATCCCATATTCCATGTAACTCATGCACATGGTGGCCAGTACAAATATAGTGGACACACAATTTTCTTTTCCTAAGAAGTATCTTCTATTTCTAGAATGCTTCCTCGTCGAATAGAGGATGTGGATATTCTTATTGTGAAAAGACAGAATTATGGATAGAGGGAGTATGAATCTATTGTTAGTCACTTGCGTGTATTGAATGCTTTGCACGTTACAAAATTCATAACGAAAGGTATTATAAAGACATGGAGATAGACTACACAGTATTAGAAGATATCTTGGAAGTAAAGGGAGATGTATCAGAAAGAATTCATTGGGTGGAATCTGAGATACAAGATGAGCACGTCAGGAGAGAAGGAAAAATGGATATAGTTAGTGTCGAAGAAGAACATGTACATAATCATCCATTTTCATTTGCTTTAAGGCTTCCTAATCCATGAAGGGAGATGGAGGAAGTCAGATTTTTTGTTGAAAATATGGATTTGAGGTCAGTTGATGTTGTTGATTGGCCACCGATTGGGTCTTCACCAATAAATGAATACAACATAGAGGGCATGTTGACCATAGAATTTTCGACCCTCTTTCCTATGGGAGATGCGAAATGGTTGCAGCCAAGGATTAGAACAGTACAGTTTCATGATTATGTGAAGCATTTGATAAGGTATCATGGAAATAGGTTTGGAAGGCACCCGAGATTTATATATTATGCATATAATAGAAAAATGCAGCACCCACATTCAGGCCACAACTTCTGTTTTTATCAAGATAAATTTGGAGGACAATGTTCCCACAACTATTGAAGACTTGTGTCGTCACATTAATAATGTGAATGATGATAAGTTGGTAGAACAGGTGATGCATTTTGGAAAAAAACTTCATGGCACTAGGTCTTACTGGTACTCATGTCGTAGTGAGCATACAGATATGATTGTTCAGTTGGGTAGCCCGACTCTTTATTTACGCTTACCGCAATAGACACAAAGTGGTTTGATTTACACCGGTTGATGTTAGGGGAACCTCCTTCAAATTCTTCAAGGGCGTATAGGTGGTGGATTGAGAATGTGATAGATTATCCTCATATCATCGCGACTTACATGCACAAAATATTTGAGATATTTCGTGAAGAAGTGATACAAAAACTAATTGGTGCAAAGGATTACTGGTACAGGTTTGTATTTTTCTATTTGATTGAAATTTATTTAAATTTGTGCAGTGATCTAATCCATTTTCAATATTGTGAACGAATGGTTTTGTAAGCCACAATTTTTTTGGCATGGTATTTATAGGTTTGAGTGGCAACATCGAGGATTTGTACATGTCCATGGATTCATGTGGGTTGCCGGTAGCCCATGCATGGAAACATTGGATTGGGAAGATGAGAATCAGTTAATGGCTGTGAGATCATTTTTGGATAGATACGTCACTTCATGGAATCCCCGTGATAGCCATCAAATAAATTTCATGCTCGGTCGGTCCACAGACGAAGATCCTTTCTCAATAAAGCCTTCGTGGATATTAGAGTGTGACACACTTTATGACTATGAAGAACTTGTCAACCATGTGCAGAGGCACACTAAATGTAGTGAGATGTCTTGGTTGAGAAATAAGGAATTGTCCATGGTTTTTTGTTATAATGTTCTGTGGGTCCTCCAGGATGATTCAGATTTGTTTGTTGATGTAGATGGTCGAAAGATATTTGAACCTTCTCGCAAAGATGCGAGATTGAACCTTCAAAAATCAGACATGTTCGCCATATGGCGCGGTAATATAGATTTCCAGCCTGTTGTTTCTAGACACGTGGTGTTAAAGTATATAGTAAAATATGCTTCGAAGGAAGAGAAGAGGTCAGAGAGCTTTCATGATATGTTGACAAGGATATCAGATGATGTGGAGGGGGAAGAGTCTGTACTATGTATATATCAGAGGATTTTGACAGAAACAATTGTGGAATGTGATATTGGGGTGCAAGAGACATGTCACATGCTATTGAAGTTGTTGTTGGTTCAGTGCAGTCATGCCTTTATGACTCTAAATTTTGGTAGGAAGGTTTTCCACAAGGTGATTACGACATCTGATGAGAATGAAAGTGGATTGTGTTTCATTGATGCATATAAAGATCGACCAGTACAATTAGAATCCATCTCATTGATTGATGCTACAAGATCATGGTCACTTAATGCGAAGAGAAAGAAAGACAAATGGAAGTCGACGGATATGCCTACTATCATACATGTGTGGCTGCAGTATTTCTCTGTTCCTAAAAGTGGATCAGAGAATCGTGAGAACTTTTGTTGGAGTGAATTGTTGTTGTATAAGCCATTTTGTGATATACACAGGGACATAGGTCATACTAGAGATGAAATTTTAGAAAATTGGGAGAGAATTAACAATATATATCATGCATGGAATGTTGATCAGAAGGATGTAATGGAGGAAGAAGACATAGAAGAAACCGATGACGATGAGATGCAAAGTTTTGTGGGCGTGGATGGAATGGATGAGTGGGAGTTGTTTTCTGGCATTGTTCCTCCCAATCAGGTGCATTTGAGTGATCTTCATATGCTTGGAAGATGGAATTTTAATTTGAACCATGTTTGTGATATAGAGGAGGATGAGGATGTTACAGGAAATGTTAGCATGTTTTATAGAAATGAAGAAATCCATGTAAAATGTGGTGGATTCTTCAGACAATTCGGTATCGAGTGTGGACTTGTTGTCAAGAAAACAATGTATTGCTTTGGAAACTATAGTCAAACATTATAGAAAGGGCCCTGAGGAAGCTCCACTCAGAATGATAATACAAAGGTACTTCCGGGATGGGGAAATCTTTTTTGATTAATTTCCTTAAGAATGTGTTGGAAAACAGTGTCATGACAGGTAAGAATCATCTTCTTCTTTTGGCACTGATAGGATTTTCTTCTTTCAACATCCATGCTACAATGGTGCATTCGTCACTAAAAATTCCGTTGCATGACATGAGATGTTCTGCTAGATAGAAAATGGTTGTATTTGAAGAGTAGATGAGACATTATAGATGTATTCTTATTGATGAGATGAGTTTCGTGGGTCCAAAATTGTTGAAAAAAAATGATATTCGCTTGTGAGGAGCATTCCCTTCACATGAGAATGTCATATTTGGAGGTAGGTTTGTAATTTTCGTTGCGGATCTTGCCTAACTTCCCCCTGTAAAGGACATACCGATGTATCTAGGAAACACAGAGGGAAAAAAGTTATGGAGATCTTTTTATCATATCGTGACTCTCGACACAAGTTTTCATCAAAAAGGGGATAGTGTGGATCAGGTGAAGTTTCGAAACTTGCTGTGTAATTTGAGAAATGTGAATCCCACGATTGAAGATTGGGAGTTGTTGATGTTTAGAACAGATTTGTGCTTTGGTGCAGAGGAAATTTTGATGTTTGACTCTTCCAGTCATTTTTTTTTTACGAATGTACAAGTGACGTTTCATAATAGGATCATGCTCAAGAAATTGAATGTCCCTATGGTGAGAGTTGTTGCAACCCATGTGAGAAGAGTGACATATGGAGAAAGTGACGATGACCAATTGGAGAGTGAGGTGTTGCTTTGCAATGGTAAACACATTATGTTGGTGTGCAATTTGATGGTGGAGGCAAGTTTAGTTAACAAATCTCTTGGACAAGTGAAGAACATAGTGTATTACCCTGGGATGAAGCCTCCAGATCTACCGATATTTGTTGTTGTGGAGTTTCAGAATTATGTCGGCATCCCATGGGATTTAAGTCACCTGAAATATGTACCAGTGCCTCTAGTATTTAGGGGATGTCGTAGACAAGTGCCTTTGAATATATCATGGGCTCTTACAATTCACAAGTCACAGGGACTCACTCTCAATAGAGAAATAATCAACATAGGTAGTAGGGAGTGACAGGGGCTAACATTCACGATGATATCAAGAGTGAAGTCTCTTGATGGATTACGCATATGTCCTTGTTTTTCTTATGAGCGTTATTCTAAGATGAAGGAAGATGCATATGTTTCTATTAGGAAGAAGGAGGAAGATCATCTGTTGAAATGTGAACAAACATCATCAAGAACGACATTGATCGCTCATCCTTGAATACTTAAATATGTGTCTTTCCTATATATGTTGATAGTTGTGTGTTTTCTGTAATTTTGTTTAGTGATATATGGTCATCAATTTTTCTAAATGTGAATCATTTAAAATACGCCGAGGTTTATTAATTACGTGTGATATACATTTTGATTTTGTAATTTTGTATTTATTTCTACATATTTATAGTTAATGTTTGTATAAATTTAATTTATTTGATGCAATATGAGGACTTTTAAATTTCATACCATGTCTCACAAACTCATCAGTTCATCGTTATTAGTTGTGAGATCATATGCGATGAGCTTTTGTATGGAAGAAAAATAAACACATGTGAAATTCGAGAACTTGGAACTATACATTTTGATTTTGTAATTTCGTATTTATTTCTACATATTTATAATTAACGTTTGTATAAATTTAATTTATTTTATGCAATATGAGGACTTTTACATTTGATGGTGTCTCACAAACTCATCAGTGCATTGTTATTAGTTGTGAGATCATATGTGATGAGATTTTGTATGGAAGAAAAATAAACACATGTGAAATTAGAGAACTTGGAACTATACATTTTGATTTTGTAATTTCGTATTTATTTCTACATATTTATAATTAATGTTTTTATAAATTTAATTTATTTGATGCAATATGAGGACTTTTACATTTCATGGTGTCTCACACACTCATCAGTGCATCGTTATTAGTTGTGAGATCATATGTGATGAGCTTTCGTATGGAAGGAAAACAAACACATGTGAAATTAGAGAACTTGGAACTATGTTTCAATAATATTGTTGACCTTTCATAAGTTAACCACATTATTTTTTTTTTATAATTTGACATGCGAAACTTTACATATTTAATTGTTAAGGATTTGAATGCATTGGTGGTGTGAATTATAATATGAGAATAATTTATGAAATTTGAAAAATTAAAATTTATTACAATTTAAGAAGTAAAAACAACAATGATGATGATAATGATGATGACAATGATCAATGATGATGGTGATGATGATGAGAACGATGATGATCGATGATGGTGGTGATGATGATGATAACGAAAAAATATCGACGATGGTGGTGATGATGATGATAACGAAAAATATTAACGATGGTGGTGATGATGATGATGAAAAAAATGATTGTTGATGGTGGTGATGATAATGATTACGAAGACAATAATGATGATGACGATGACAAAAATAATGGTAAAAATCTTAATGGGGATGATAATGATGATGATGATTTTATGGAGATGATGATGAGAATGATGATGATAATGAAAATAACGATGATTGATGATTGCAAAGAAAATAATGATGATGATAATGATAATGAAAATGATCAATGATGTTGGTGATGATAATGATGACAAGGATGATCAACAATGGTGGCGATGATAAAGACAATGCCAGTGATCGACAATGGTGGTGTTGATAATGGCAATGAAAATGATTGACAATAGTGGTGATGATCATGACGATGGTGGTGATGATAAAGATGATGATAGTAATTATGACGATAATGATGATGATGATGATGATCATAATGAAAATAACGGTAAAAAATTAGATGGAGATGATAATGATGATGCTGATGATAATGATTTGATTGAGAATATGATGAAAATGATCATGATGATGACAATGATAATGATTGGTTATTATGAAGAAAATAATGATAACGAAAATGATCAATGGTGGTGGTGGTGATAATGACGATGAAAATGATCAACGATGTGGTGATGGTAATGACGAAAAATGATTGGTGATGGTGGTGATTATATTGACGAAGACGATGATCAACGAAGATGATTATGATAATGATGATGACAATAATAAACAATGGTAGTGATGATAATAACGATGACAATGATGAACATTGGTGGTGATGATAATAACATTTATCATAAATTTTATTTGATGTATAAAGTTTTTATAATAATATTAATATTAGTAATAACATTAATATTAATACTATTATTCGCCGATGGGGTGGGAGTGGTGCGGTCAAGTCACATGGTTGTGTGTTTGCCCACCCGGTTTCAAATCCTTCCGAGGAACGATCCTCCTCGGAGGTGGTTTCTCCTCTAGAGGCGGCATCTCTGCTCGTGCTGACACTGGTGTTTACTCCTCACTACTGACGCTGGTGGCTGCTCCTCTCATTGTCAACGCTGGTGGCTCCTTCTCCTCTCGCTGCTGACGTTGGTGGCTGCTCCGCTCACGGTTTCTACTCCTCTCACTGTAGTCGCGGCTGCTCCTCTCGCTGCTGACACTTGTGGCTGCTCCGCTTGCTGCTGATACTGGTGGCTGCTCCTCTCGCTGCCGACGCTGGTAGCTGTCCTAAATTGTCCCACTCGCTGCGGTCGTGTCGTTGGTCGCTGCATCTTCACTTCGGTTCCATGGTTGCTTCAATTGGGTTCCTAATATGTGGTCCCCTTCATTGTAACCAGGTTGTGGATCCTCTCTAAAAATCCTCATATGTACAAGGATGTGGGTCCTTTCAAACACCCTCAATTTACCCTCAATCCAAAAAAATATTAATACTATTATTCGTGATATTCATATTCATAATATAAATATTTGTACTAAGAATATTAAAATGAATAATAGCAATACTAATTTTAAAATATTAATGTTACAATACTTTTAGATTTGAACATTAAATCATGAACCATGGATCCCAAGTGCGTGACTCCAAACACATTCGTAAATGTTAATAGTACATGCTTAAATTTAAACCATAAACACTAACCTTAAATAATAGTCAATCAGTGTGAGTAACGACAACAATTAAAGCATTTATAAACCGATTGACAATGACGATGACAATGATATTTGATGATGATGAAAATTGATAATGATGACACTAATGATTATAATATCATAATTTAGTTTTTGATAATTTTTAATTTTTAGTTTTAATTTAATTTTATACTTTTATTAATATTTACCTTTAAATAATTTTAAATTTTAATTTATTTTTTAGTCTTGTGATTTTTTTAATTTTTAGTAATTTGTAATATTCTATTATTGTTAAATATTTGAAAATTTAATATTTTATTTTTCTAATTAATTTTAATTTGTAAATTTAATTTTTATTCATTTTTTAGTTTTAAATTAATTTTTTTTTTTAATCCATTTTTTATTTTTAAATTTATTTCTAATTTTTATTTTTAATTAATTATTTTATTGATTTTAATTTTTGTTGATTTAAATTTTTAATTTTTTAATGATTTAATTAATTTTTTAAATTTTTTCTAATATTTATTAATATTTAATTTTCATTAAAGACAATATTTTTTATTGATATTTATTAATTTAAAGACAATAATTTTAAATTAATATTTATTCATTCAAAGACAATTTTTTTAATTAATATTTATTAATTTAAATATTATTATTATTTTTAATTTCTAATTTTTGTTAATTGAATTTTTTAATTTTTAATATTTATTATTTAATAATTTTAATTCTAAATTTAAATTTGCAATTTTTTTATCTTTTATTAATTTAATCATTATTTTATTTATTATTTTTAATATATATTTTTTCTTAGATTGAATGTTTATTAATTTTAATAAATAAACATTAAAGATGGGCCTATCGGCCTATTCATATCACCAAAGGTGATATTGCTAGTTATGTACCTTTCTGCAGCAACAACGCCTAAACAAATTTTACTTTTCCATTATCATAGTAGCGTAGCCACACGGGGAGGCAGAGGAGTGGCTATTACTTCTGATAATGTTAGCCGTGTACCCCTTCTCATATCTAATATATTGGATAAGTGGTTTCCGCTACTCAATTTTTACCCTCTTCATGCCTGCTCAAATGAAAACTTAGTTGTGGATCCAATAGCCATATGATTGATGACAAAACTATTGCATGAGAAATAAGAAGGGAAGCTAGAGATGAAGTTTCCGGAATCCTTGCAAAGATCTATCTCCACCCCTCTTGGCAAACCATACGCAACAAAATCTCTAATTCAGCCTCCTTGATTCATTCAATAAGTCCTCACGGACCGTCGAAAGTTTTGTGAAACCAAACTTTCCATTCTTATTGAGGTAAAATATTTTATTATTATTTTAATTCATGAATCCATGCCTTCCTATGGATAAAGGAAAGCCATCAAAAAAAATTCTACGGTCCTTTTAAAATATATTAAAGTGGCATATTTTTTTAGGGGAGGATTATAAAGTACATTATCCTATTATGGAAATATACGAGATCATTTTCTTGAAAGAGATATATTTTGTAAAAAATCAGCAAACGGGATGATATATTTTTGAAAAATTGAGAATAATCTTTTGTAGCGAGCCCCTATTATTTGTAATTGGATGCATTCTTGGTAGAAACCGAAATCCATGGTTTTTTTTATCAAGGGGGGTAAATGCAAATCAAGTGGGTCTTAAACATCAACATAAATCTAGGAAACAAGGGCAACGAGCATTGCATCTCCAAGAGTGTTTTCCCTCCATGTTTGAACTAAGGTGGGGAATGTTAAGAATAGTCCTAACATGTGGGTTTTTGTTTGTAGGATAGTTAATATTACATAGATTTATATGTAAGTTATTGTTCTGTATGGGTTAGTTATATTTGTTAGAATATCTATAAAAAAATACATAATTAGAAGAATAGTTTGTTTTCACGTAGGATATAAGATCTCGCATTTAGAGGAGTGGTTATAGGAGTTTCAATAGGACTCCTTATTTTTAGGAGATTCATTCTTATATATTTGTAGTGCATATATTGTGCATTAGTTGAATTGAATTAATTATTTGAGCATATGCTTTTTCCTCATATATGGGGTAAAACCCACATATTGGGTGTGCAATCAAAAACACAAAATAATCTCTTCCATGAAATAAAACTATTTTTACTTTCCAAAACAAACTAAACAGGAAAAATTTATGGAAATGCACTAATTGAAAACCAAATAGCTACAAGTATGCTCAAGCACTTATTAAATTGAAAACCTACCTACCCTAATCTAACCTGCTAAAAAATGAAGCTAAACAAATCCTATTACAAGATGAGAAATTAATATTCCTTTTCTCAAAGAATGAGGCCATGATATCAACATGACAATTAGATCACATGACAAAGATGGAAATAAAATTTGTACCTGTAATTCTCTCAAAAGACCATTCCAAAAGATGAAAAATACCTCTATATGATTTCCAATATGTTTCAAGAGGTATTGGGGATGACTGTTGAGACTGTGAAGCTCATGTTTATGTGCTAAATCAAGCATAAGTGTTGGTACTACTGAAATTATTGAACCTTGGTGAATGGTGTTGTCATTGAAATAAAGTGACATTGATGGGAAAGCAGTAAAAGTATAAGTGAGACCTTGTAAGGGACGTGAAGGTTGATTGATAGTGCCTTCTAATTATGTTTTAAGCTCACAAGGAGATTTTAAGATTTTATGGCTGGTTTACATGAGTTTTACGTCATGTATAGTGGTCTAATCATGACAACAACCTTCTACGGTGAATATCAGGTCAGTTGATAAAACTCTGAATTCAAACTAGCCCATTTAGGCTTATTTCTTGATCATGCTGAGGTATGAAAAATTGGTACAGGTCATGAAAATACAATCTGAGATTATAAAATTCCCAATAATATTGTCTAGGAAATTCTTGAGTGAAAACAAGGATTGGTTTAGGCTATAAAGGAAAAATTCAAAAGTCAACCCAAATAATCCTTGAGAACAAGAAGTGAATGCTTAGGTAAGTGAGATGAGTTGGAAGAGTAGATGTCTAGCTATGGAAAATAAACTCATGGAATGTATAGAGGGGTGAGTTTTAATCCTTTACAAAAAATTACATTAAGTTTTTCAGAGGTGTGTGGAAGATATGCAAGTTTTTCTTAAACCACTCTCTTAAAGAATGAAAACTGAGTTACCTGGCTTCCTAGGTCCCAAGAAAAATTATAGATCCTTCGTAGATAAATCATAAAAGAATTTTTTTGAGATAACTATAAGCTTGATATTTTGATAAATGTTTTAGATCAAATGGGAAAGTATTTGAAAATATATGAGCATTTTTCTAACACTATTTTTCTCTCTCCTTGACTGTGTTCTAAATCGATAGGAGAAAAAGTGTGAAATTTGTTTCAAATGTATTGTTTAATCATTTATAAATATTTTTTTAGTGAATTTATGATTCTTCAAGGGTCATATGGCATGGTTGAAGGTTAATCTTTCTGGAGTTACATTCAGTAGGTTAGTTTTGGACTTAGTTTGAATGATTGCTCCTTATATATCCTTGCACAAGACCCCAATGTGGTGAAATGCTTGAAACAAGGGCTCAACCCCTCTTCAAAAGTTATTTACAAAATTATTGATCATTAAAAGTGGTTGCTAGGTGAAGGTCAGCATGTTTTTCCTTGTTGACATCATTCCTGGAGCTGAGTTTATTGCACAAGAAAAAGAAATTAGTGAGAGGTAGTGTTTCAGTGTTGTGTGAGTGATCTCAAGTTACATGGATCACCTATAGAATATGTTAATGCTCGTCTAAGCCATCCAAAGGCTTCAATATGTGTTAAAATTTCTTGAATTACCTCCTTTGACAAAACACTTGTCTCTCACTAGTATGAACCCTGTAAAAATTGGACTAATGGGAGTAATTGGAGGATTTTTAAGTCAGAACAATGTTTGAGGAAGGTGCATATGGTTCTCATAAAGTTATAGAAATTTATATCTTTTAATTTTATAAAAAAATGTGATAGAAATCCTAGTTTGAATCCTTGCAAGCCCTCAGGAAATTGAAAAACCATCCATCTAGGGTTTTACAAAAGAATTGCTCGAATCTCAAAGTCTAACCAACAAAAATTCACAAAACGTGGAATAAATATCAATGTGATGGGTACAAGAGATTTGCAATTTTTTTTTATCGATTTTATCAATAATTTGAAGAGAATTCCCTAACAGTATTTTGAATTTATTAATACATTGTGTGAAGGGTCGTGTTTTTATGTTTTAATTCATTTATTTCGTTTTTAGACATCAAGACCTCCACAAAAAGTTCCTAGACAATGAAAAATTCTCATGAAAGTTAGGTGTAATCTCATATTGAGCTGAAAAATTGGAGTTCTTATGACAATTGTTTTAAATAGAAGCATCTTACTTTGTGTAGACCAAAAAACACATTTCTAGTGAAAATTATTCTAGTAAAAATTCAAATCCTTCCATGCAAATCTATTGAATTCTATGATAAAGCACACATAACCTTTATATGGTTTTAAAATAGCTATAAATTCTCCAAAAATTGTGATAGTGGTAACTTGAAGATCAGAACACTTGATGGTTGTCTCAGTAAACTAAAATAGGGTATTCCTCAGTTTAGAAGTGACTTCAATGAAAAAGTTTTGGTTGGATATTTTATCAGGTAAAAGGATGAGGTTCAATCATAGTACACTAGATCAAATCCCTCCTCAAAGATAGCTGAGGCATCACGTTTATTACTGATCTAAAACACAACAAAAGTAATATGTATAATATTCATGCTATTATAACCATTGGGGTTGGGATACAATCCCAAAATCCATATCAACACGAGATGGAGATGTTACAGTTTTAGAAATATAATGGATTATAAAGGAAACTATTATAGATTAAACAGAGCGGGAAGGGAATGAGAGGAACGTATTTTCTTTCGAGCAAATACAGATCAATAAATACTTATACAAGTTTTAGATAATGGTTGTAATATTTGAAACGATTAAAATAATAAAGAACACTAAGCAAATAATATCTTAAGATCTTGTACGTAAGAACAATCTCTCAAGATAGATGAATCCCACAACACAAAGTTTGCAAAATATTACCTATTTCTATTCCTCAATGATTAAAAGAAAATACTAAGTTTTTCTTCTTCTTTACAATAGCTTTCAATATTCTAAAAATCTCTCCTCTTTGGAATCCACAAGCATCCATTATTTATAATAGAAAGAACAAAGATAAGATAAGATAAATCCTAGAAAATAGTCATTTAACAAGAATCCTATTTTGCTTGACTCTCATGCAGGAGAGAAAGTCAAAATTTGCTTCCTATGTGATGAAATGAAACTGAAAAAAACATGTCAATCTCTAGATGGAAATGACATGAAACATTATTCTTAGAGTGTTCGAAACCACGATACAAAGGATTTTATTTAATTCAGGTTTCAGGTTTCATGAAACAAATGACATGAAACATGAATTTGGCAAAGCATGGTCCGATGCTTGGAAGTTCCGAAAACCCGACACAACGGACTTAGGAAATCGGGTTTTGGGTTTCGGGGAACATGAGACATGTTGCATGCAAGGAACATGTTTTCATGCAATGAAAACCCGACAACCCAAAAATCTCTTTCAAAGGGAGTTTTATGAGATTTTTCCAAAAATATCCTACATTTAACTCAATTTTAGCCGAAATCACTAAAATGAGATAACATCGAGCTCCAGTTGGGGAATTTATTTGAGGCATCAAAGGAAGTGAACTCATGTATCAAAAATCCTTATCTATTGGGCTATGGAGTCAGTAGAAGAGAAACCAAAAACAATGAAAGAAATAAAGAAATAAAGAAAATACACAACAGAAAATAAATTATAATATAGTGCAAGAGAGCATCTTGCATTACTGATATAACAGCTTCAAATTTTGGCCACTGAAAGGTAGAGGGAGCATCTCTCCATCAATATATGATAGACAAAAGCTATTTTAACCATTCAACTGATGGATTTTGAAAGGAACTTTCCATAAAGAATCGAACTTGCCATGCATCCCTTTTTGTTCCCTTCTCTTATCCTAGAGAAGTGCTAGATCTCCAATCTGGAAATCGTGTTGCTTTGATTTTTTTTCAAATATATTTTTGAATTTTCTCTAATGATCTGAAATACGATCCACCACCTTGCTCCATTCTTCTTCTATCCTATATAGGTACATTATCCTTTTGTTAATGGAACTTTGAAAAGTTTAATTCTCAATTGCTTTAGCCAACAGTAAGGATGGCAATTCTACAAAGATAGGAATCTAAACATCAATTCCATATAACATCTAGAATGAGGACATTCCAATATCTCAATTAGGAGTAATCCTATCTTACCGTAATGCATCATACAATGCTTTGTGCCATGTCCTCTGACTCTCATCAACCAGTTTTCTTATTATGGTCACCAGGTTCTTATTGCTTGATTCAGCCTGACCATGACATTGGGGGTAGTAATTGGATGAATGAGCCAACGTGATCCCAAATATAAATATTTTTTTTTCAACTCATGTGATGAGAAATTGGAAGTATTGTCAACAACGATCTTGTGAGGCACACCGAATCTAATAATTATATTCTTCTATAGAAAGTTACACACAACTTCGGAGGTTGCCTACTTTATTGGCCCAGCTTCCACCCAATTGGTTAAATAGTTTGTGGTGGTGAGAACATAATTATGACTGACCTTGGAAGTAGGATTCATTACTCTAATGAAATCAATTTCCCATTAGTGAAAAGGTTCTTCAATTATCACAAGCTTCAAGGGAAGATATGTCAGCTTAGGACGCCCAACGAAATGTTGACAAGCTTCACATTTTACCACCCATTCAGCTGAATCTCGAAAGAGAGAAGGCCAATAGTACCTGGACCGGAAGATATTATAAGCCATCATGGAGGAAGATAAATTTCCTCGACATGCTAGATTGTGAAAGGATTATAGCAACCTTATATGTTGAGACTTATCGACACAATGCAGGAATACACCATCAATACCCTTCTTGTATATACCATTATCCCATAAAATGTATCTTACGGACCTTAATTTAACTTTCCTCTTATTTTTTGGTCTTAAATGCGGGGTAAATTCACCGTAAGTTAAAAAGAAAGCAATATCTACATATAATTCATCAGTTGTGCTTACAAAAATCACCATTGGAAATTATGAAGAAGTACCTTTAGTTTCTTCGCATTATGTCTCATAATTGTTTTCTGCGATCAATTTGCACAGGCCTCTTCCTCATACCAACTTGGTAGGTATGATTTCCAAGTCATATTCTTGGACTTTGGCTATCTAGTTACCCCGTTGACTACCCAACTCTTGTTGAGTCAAAATGGACTTAACTGCAGTATCAGGAACAAGAACGAGAGTTTGAGAACTCAACACATAATACCTGAAATGCTTCACTACTCTCATCGCTGCATAAGCATGCTTTTCAATTTGCGACATCTTCAATTCATGTTCCTTTAGTGGGCAGCTCATGAAAGCAATGGAAGCTTTGATTCCTTCTTCGTTCTGTCGACATTAAAATTTTCCTCCGTAATTTCTATTTTATTAATGTATGTATTAGGAATAGGATGTTGTTAAGTATAATTAGTAGTGGCATCCAATAGAAGATAACGATGCCATCAGTATGGTGCCACAAATAAAGTAGATTATGGCAACATTCAAAGTACAAAAGGAATGTTGTGGTAAAAAGTAAATATTTGTTGCAAGTGGTCCGGTAATGTTAAAATGTCAAAGTTGGGGTAAGTAGAGAAGTAGGGTCTACATGATTAGGAATTAGAAATATTATATTTGTAATAAGGACAAGGAGTGATGTCATAAATATTTTGTGTATTTTATTTGTAGAAAATTCTAAAAAGGTGGAACCCATGTGAGATGATAAGGTTTATCTTATCTTAGAAGATAAGCCTACATGTAAAGCAAAGAGTTTAGGCATGGAATATGATTAGCCAAAAGAGATTTCCTATCTTATCTTAGAGATAGGGTGGATAAGCCTGAATTCCTATAAATAGGGAGGCCATCCCCTCTCATTTATCATAGAGAAAATTTGTAATAATTATTTTATGAATAAAGGATTCTCTGTGAAGGTGTGTTAAGGAAGTCATCAAGAGGAGTAATTGTGAAGTTTCTCCCATAACTATTATTGGAATCAAGTTGAGTTGGTAACACTTGGAGTAATTCATGGGTGAGATTGTATTAATTCCATGTTAATAATATATTTTATAGTTGTATTTCAGATTTGTCATCATTCTTTTTTTGTCATAGTCTGTGTTATTCTTGTGTTATGTTTTTTGTTGTGTTTCTAGATTACTACCACCAAACCAAAAGCTATGCATTACTAAAATAACCATAGCACGAGGAGTTCACAGTGAAATATTATCAGAGTGCCAGATTCATGTCCACAGTTCTCCTACATTAGGATGATTGATATTGTATGTGCGGAAGCGTAGCTGTACATGATGAAATCATTCTTGAAGTCTGGGCATACCAGAATAGGAGCATGATCAATTTCTCTATTGACTTCTTCAAAAGAAATATTCCCTTCAATTCTCCATCAAAATTGAGTCTTACCTTTCATAATCCCAAGGATATCCTTGGTTTTATCGGTAAAGTCAGGTACAAATTTTCTTAGGAAATTGACCTTTCTGAAAAATTAATGTAACCCAATTTTTCTTGTAGGTAGGGTATGGCTTTTGATGGCCTTCACCTACTCTGGGTCGATCTTGGTTCCTTATTTAGTCACGATATGACCCAAAAAATTACCTTCTGTTACTTAGAATATGGAATTTTAAGGATTTAATGAAATCCCATGATGTTTGCATCTTAAGAGTACATGATCTAGGTGATCATAATGATCACTTCACTTCTTAGTGAAGACCGTCAAGTCATCCAAATATACAACTATGAATTTTCCCATCAAATATATGAAAGCTAAGTCCATATATCTTTGAAACGTCTCTCCAGTGATAATCAAACCAAATGAAATCCTCCTATAAGCTAAGGTACCCCATGGGGTGGTGAATGTTGTTTTATGTTGATCCTCAGTAGCTACCTCAATCTGATTATACCCCAAACATCCGTCAAGCATGGATAACATTTCTAATCCATTGAATATCTGCAATACTTGATCTATGATAGGTAATGAGTAATTTTCTTTCAATGAAGACTGATTAAGGTTTTGGAAGTCAACACAAATCCAGATCTAACCATTCTTCTTTCTAATGGGGACGATGATAGCAACCTAGGTAGAATGATAGATTGGGAAGATAATCCTTGCATCTAACATCTTTTGAATTTCTGTAAGAATAGTCCCTACATCTTTGGGTTGTAATGCCTTTGCTTCTTCCTGTAGGGTTTGACATCAGACTTCAAAGGGATGCTATGTTGCACATCCTTGAGCTTGAAAGACTTCAGATCCACATAGGACCATGCCAAGACGTCCATATATCTCTTCAGGAGTGAAGTGAATATTCCTTTCTCCTTAGGAGAACAACATTTTCTAATGTTTACCATACGTGGTTGGTCAGAAGAGCCTAGATTAACTTGATCTACCTCCAACAAGGAATACCTTCATCTTGCCTTTTATCCTAAATAAAATGATCATGTTTTTCAAACAGACCTTCCAGAGAAACCAATTCCTTCAGAATCTTGTTGATTTTGAGCTAGATGAATTCACCATCAATCTCTTGATATGAATTCGAGATGGACTCAAGGAAATCTGATTCTGATCCTTCAAAATAAAGTTCGCTAAAATTATCAGCTTTCTCAAGAAAAGACAATACCTGTTGATCATCATTGAACACTTGCTAATGTGTTGAATTATCTGGAACACTTAGACGATACAAAATCTAAATGGTATACTTGTCCTATTTGAACTTTGGGTGAGGGAGGAGAAGAGATGTAGAGACGGCTAAAGAATTAGCTTTATCGTTGTAATCTCTCAAAAATGCCTTAATGGAAAAAGCATCAAACCATTCTATGTTGTCCCACACCTTGTTCCTGTAATGCCTTAGGTGATTGTTTTTTTACCTGATAGATCCCCCTTACTTGATTTATAATCAACTTAGCATCTCCCTACACTTTGAGATTTCAGATTCCCTTTTGCCTTGCCATTTGTAATGCTAATAACAGAGCTTCATAGTTGGTCGTGTTATTAGTATTGTCAAACTGTAGCTTGAAGGTGGAGGGAAAGATCTCGAAATCTGGAGATATAAGAACCACACCAGCACCTAATCAAGAAGTTGAACAGGTCCCGTCGAACTCAAGGGTCCCAAATAATATTAGGATCTTCTTTCTTGATACCTACAGAAGGCACCTCTGATGTCATCAAATAATTTCCCAAGCCTACATCTTTGAAGAGAATTTAAGCTTTGTGGTCATCTAATTTAGTGACCAGGTACTTCGCTTGTGCTTCAAGGTGGAGGACATGAGGAACTCCATTCACTGGAATTTTATCTTTGGTCCAGTCCATATTTATTTCTCCTTAGACATATTTGCAAAAACCTCTTCCTAAAAGAATACCATAAGCAGCTGGGATATCAACAACCAGGATAGTCATTTTTACTCTCTTTTTATGGGAATGTGACAAATGTATATTGTGCATCCTTGATTTGGCCAATCAAGGGGACTTAATTTGTTTCCATGGAGTAACACCACCCATAATATTCATTCAAGGTAAGTCCAAGGGCATGGGCTACTTTTGTGGGCATCACGTTATCAGAGGCTCCTAAGTCAATTATATAATTGCTGAGTTTAAACCCATTTATAAGTAAGGACAAAAAAAATAGTTCAATCTTTCCTGAAGAAGCAATAGAGGTCATATTATTCTAAGGTAAAGGCTAAGTGGGGCTAGGAAAAATGCCTTTTGAAGATGAAGGGATAACAGCCTTACTTCTAATGAATTTGGAAAGTTTCTCAAATTGCTCATGATTTGACTTAAGGTACTCAGCTTCTGAAATTTGGATCTTAGTTTTCTTTGCATGATCAATAATGTCAGAAGTGGTATATGAAGGAATGATGCTGGGCTCATTTCTTGTTACACTGGTCTAAGCCAAAGTACTAGTCTTGAGGGCAGGACAAAGAGAGTTAGAAGAAGTTACCTTTTTAGTTGTCTCCTTTTCAGTTTGCACTGAGATAGGAGAGCCTCTTTTCCTCTTTTAGCCATAACCATGGGAGCTTCTTTACCCTTCTCCTTAGAGCCTTCAACTAGCTTTCTGTGGTTTTTTAGATTGAGCTTGAGTGAAGACTATAACTAACTGACCATCATGCTCACATTTTTCTTTCTCGTATTCCAAGTACCCAATGTTGGAGTCACCAGCTGAATCTCCAAAAGACTCATCATCATATCCTGAAGCTTAAAAAGCTTCGTGAGAACCTTGATATTCTGGTTCTTCATCTTCCTCAACTATTTCCACTGTTGCATTGATAGAAGGAGCTTCAATTTCCAACCTTGTTTGAGCAATAGTCAACCGATTCCTATCTCTTGTGGGAGTGCCATTAGTATTGTTGAAATTTCCGTCTAGGAATATCCTGATAAGGAATGTTGGTCTTCTGTTGAGACATTTTCTTCTTCAAAGTGATAAATTTGTTGGCCATCTTTTGGATCAGAGGATCAGTAGTAATTTGAGAAGAAATATGATTTTTAGGCTTAGATGACTCTCTTCTGAGCTTTCCTGCCAGAAAGAGATCATCTTCTATTTCAGTGGTTGTAGCTTGAGCAGTAGCTAAATCATGGATAATAGACCTTCTTAATAAGAAGCTCACATCAGAGGCTAAGCATTGATGAAGAAACACTTTTGATTTTCAAGAGTGGGAACGACTAATGCTTGAATATTCTGAATCAGCTTGTTAAATTTTGCCATGAATTCCTGCATGGGTTTATGAGACTCCTTCTTGATATGTGTAAGTTGTGCTAATAAGGCATGATAATCTTCAGCTAGTTTGAACCTTGCTTCAAATATGGATCTCATGGTAGCCCAGTTGGTAATGCATGCATTCGGAAGATGGTAGAACCATTCTGTTACCATACCATGTAGTGTTTCAATGAAGAGTCAAACAAAGACATCTTCATGAGCTACCCGAAGGATTTCACATGCTATAAATAATGAGGTGATGTGTTCATTAGGGTACTGCTTCCCATCACCGTTGAATTTTGGAACATTCATACAAGATCCATGTGGTAGCTCATGTAACAATGGAGTTAGAGAAAGAGGACCAATAGCCGCACCCCAAGGCATAGGTTATGTGCCCATCCTTCTAAATGAAGTGTGTATAGGAATCCTTGTATCAGACAAGAAAAATGCATGGAAGGTTACAGACTCTTCTTGTTATTGAGGAACCCGAGTTCTTCAAATAGGTGAAGAACTTCTTGCTCAGCTAGATACAACACTGTTGGGGGAAAGTTTGAAATTTTTTTGTTGAAGTAGATCAAAGAACAGATCAGTTTCACCCCTGGATCATCTTGATTGAGTGAAGAAATTTCTAGCCAGCTTGAACCAGAAAATGGGTCTACCAAAAATAAGGTAGATACGGAGTCGCCAAACACCAATATGATAAGCTTAGTCTTATCAATCCGTATTCCCCAGAAGAGTCGCCAAAAGGTGTTGATTAGATATTTTGTTAGGAAAAAATATGAGGTTCAACCATAGTACACAGGATCAAATCCCTCCTCGAAGACAAGTGAGGTAGCTTGCTTATTACTGATCTAAAGCACAACAGAAATAATATGTACAATATTCACGCTATTCTAACCATTGGGGTTGGGATACAATCTTGAAATCCATACCAACACGAGATGAAGATGTTACGGTTTTGGAAATATAATGGATTAAAAAGGAAACTATTATAGATGAAATAGAGTGGGAAGGGAATGAGAGGAACGTATTTTCTTTCAAGCAAACACAGATCAAGAAATACTTATACGAGTTTTAGATAATGGGTGTAATATTTGAAATGATTAAAATAATTAAGAACACTAAACAAATAATATCTTAAGATCTTGTACGTAAGAACAATCTCTCAAGATAGATGAATCCCACAACACAAAGTTTATAAAAGAACACCTGTTTCTATTCCTCAATGATTAAAAGAAAATACAAAGTTTTTCTTTTTCTTCATAATAGCTCTGAATATTCTAAAAATCTCTCCTCTTTGGAATACACAAGCATCCCTTATTTATCATAGAAAGAACATATAGAAGATATGATAAATCCTATAAAATAGTTATTTAACAAGAATCCTATTTTGCTTGACTCTCACGCAGGAGAGAAAGTCAAAAATTGCTTCCTATGTGATGAAACAAAAATGAAAAAGACATGTCAATCTTTGAATGGAAATGACATGAAACATTATGCTTGGAGCGTCCAAAAACTCAATACAAAGGATTTTATTCAATTCATGTTTTCAGTTTTGGGAAACAAATGACATGAAACGTTCATTTGGAAAAGCATCTTCCGATGCTTGGAAGTTCCGAAAACCCAACACAATGGACTTAGGCAATCGGGTTTTAGGTTTTGGGGAACATGAGACATGTTGCATGCAAGGAATATATTTTCATGCAATGAAAACCCGACAACCTAAAAATCTCTTGCAAAGGGAATTTTAAGAGATTTTTCGAAAAAATTCCTATGGTTATCTCAATTTTAGTTGAAATCACTAAAATGAGATAACAAAAAGTTCATTTCAAATTGAGTTCAATGTAAAGATGACTAAATCTCTAAGTACCTCGAATGAACTAAAATATAAGTGTTATGTCTAAGTGCTTCAAATGCACTTCAATAACGGTCAATATGCAAGCAGGCACATTATGGCCTATGAATGTTTATTTTACTCTCTAAAACATATTTCATGTCTAGCTTGAATATAAAAGGTGTAAGGTCAGTGAATGAATGTCAAGATTCCTTCAGATTCATTTTTACATTCTATTATCTCTTGTGAGTAACTCTCATGTGCTAGATTATAAGGGTAAATGAAGAGATGTTGGTCTCTTGGGTGCCAAGTAGAGTTTTCAAAAGGGTCAGATATGTTTGAATTCTTGTAACTGATGATGTTTGAGGAAAAGGTGGTGAGCTGAGGTAGTGAAACAATCATTCCTTTTAAAGATATCAGGAAATAATGACTAGCACAGGTTACTAAATGGCTGCATAAGTTATCAAATGTGAAAAAGGTGAGAAGAAAGAAGTTTTTGGTGTGAATTAGTCTTTTTGAAATGAGATGAGATGAGTAGATGAAAATGTTCACATGTTTTTTAGGCCCAAAAGGAAGGTGAATAGATATAAGAAGATGAAGATTGAATTGTGATAGGTGTGGTGACTGACCTAGGATGCGATAAAAAAATAGAGATAAATATGAATTCAAAAGTGATAACAGTAGTACAAATATTAACATAGAAGACTAAGAGAATAGGTAGAGTATAAGACAAATATAAGGAGTTTTATGAAAACATCAAAGGTTTTTATCTTGTTGAGATATAATAAGGTATCAGATAGCATAGGACAATGTATGAGAATGAAATCAAGATCAATAATGGGTTACAAAATAAAAATGAATAGATTAACTTTGAATTGTTGAGTGAAGAGCCAGTAAGGGATCATGATTTTTTGGTGAAGCAACAAGAAAATAAATGATCAAATTGTGCATTAGAATTTAATTCTTCTAAGTGGGTGCTTAGAGTACAGGTGTTGATGTTCCTTACAAGTTTCATCTTGTCAAACTAACCTAGTGGGTGCTAAAAGGACTATGAAGTAGGTGATTCTCAGGTTGAGTGGATGCTTAACCAAACTAGAAATCATTATATGTTAAGAATGGGTGTTCTAAGTAAAAGAAACATTATTTCAAGTGGGTATTCTCCCTATATGGGGTTTCCACTATAAATTTAGTGTCATGTGTACTTTTCTTCTTGCATGCACTTTAGTTTATTCATGTTCTGAGTTTTATTTCTAGTTAATAACTTTTAAAGGTGTTAAAATTGATCTGCACTGATTCATCCCCCTAACTTAGTGCATGTGATATCAAATAATTAGTATCAGAGTGTGGCCCTTCTAAATAAAACCTAATAGCTTGGAGGTGATCCTGAATTCACAAGCATGTGTACATCAACAACGTCTATTTTGAAGAAGAAGTGTGAGATTGCTCAAGCCCTGATTAAAGAGTTAAAATTTAAAATCAAGTTGAAAGATGTAAATTATATTGAAGAAATCCAAGAAGTTGCACCAGATATTGATAAGTTATCAAAAGATTTATGTGTTAAAGAAAAAGATTTTACTAAACTTGAGGAAGAATTAAATATTTCAAAGGATGAGCTGGAACAAGTTAAAGTTAAATTGATGATACATCAAAGAAACCCTAATCAAAGATCAGTTCTGAACTATAAAAATGAATCAACCCAATGTGTAATGGAGCATGAACCTAGTCGTTAGTCATGCAAAGCATCCATCAAAGCTAAGGATGAATAATCTGCTGAACTAAATGAAAAATTTATAATGCTAAGAGAGTGACTGGGTGAAGAAAGGAAAATATATTGGAAGGCTGATCCCAACCAGAAAATAAACAAGAAACAAACAAAGGAGAAAAAGACAGGAAAATCCAAGTCAATTAGAATAACCAAGTGCATCCATGTATGAGAGAAAATTTAATGAATATTGTTTCTCATGTTATAAATTTGGACATAGAGCTAGAGAGTACATGACAAAATATGAAAAAGAACACCTATAGAGATCTTGTGCTACTTAATATGAAAGGAACATAGTGTGTTTAAATTGTAGAAATAAAGGTCATATTATCAGGCACTACTTAGAATAACCTCTAAGTAAATTTAGTAATGATAGTCATTACTCAGGAAAAAGAATAAATCAGGTCATGTATTATACATGTCATGAAGTCGGGCATTTCTCAAAGCATTTCTATAAGTATAGAAAACATAAGCCTTAAGCATCTCATGTAAATATGGAAATGAAATGGGTGCACAAAATAAAGGAAGTAGAGTCAAAATTTGAGAAAACAAGGTGACATGGGTAGATATGGAAGAGGTATAGAAATATAATACTATATCAATAAAGGATGAAAAAGGAAAGAAACAAGAAAATAACTCTAGTGATAAGGTGAGGAATTTATTCCTCAAGTAGTGATAGAGTAGGTGTATGAAATGCAACATGTATGTTTATCAGGCACTCAAACAGGTGATGAGATCTCACATAATGAGATTATCACTTCTAGAGATGTAACGAAGAAGGTCAACAAGATTGTGAAGACAAGGAAAGATAAGGTGGACTCATCATATGGTGTTGATGACTTCTTATTTTTCTAAGAAAGTCCATTAAGAAAAGAGTGTCTTCTCTATGCTTCTAGGAGACATATTATTTTGGAGGAAGAATTGATGAAGCTTTGGAATGAAGGATAGATGTCATTGTCAAGTATGAATTTTCATCATGATGTAAGGTATGTATGTTTATGAAGCTTAAATTATTTACATGATGTGAATTTCAAAACCTCTTATCATGTTTCTCCTTAAATCATAAAAAAATTGTAAGTTTTCCTAGTTATGAAGTTTTCCCAGAGGCCTTTTAGATGCCAAGAAAGATGTCTATCATATATAAATTAATTCATTGCATTAATGTATTGTGTATGATTCAAAGTGTTGTTTTCATTCACAAATCTATTGGATGACTCTAAGTATGTCAATCAATCTCTCAGTAGTTAGTCCTGAGTCCATATGTATGTTTGAAATTTTTACATGGATTTAAAAGTCCATGGTTACCACATTAAGTATAAATAATATTGGAGTGTGTTAAATGTCTCTATATCATCAAGGAAGTTTTGAAGGATATTTACTAGGATCTGGTGTTATCAATTTTGTGATAGGATTCCAAGAAATATAAATGAAATGTTATATCTCTGTCATGTTCTGTATTTTACAAAAGTACTTGAACTAAGCCAATGTGTCTTGTATAGAATCTCGAAGTGGAAATTATATGATGGGTAAAGTCAAGTTAAAGAGATGACATGAAATTTGAAAAATATGTCTAGTAGAATATGGAGTTTCAAAGGTGTTTGTAAAGTTGAAAAATGGTCTCTATGTACTCATTACCTCAAAGGTGTAATTCTTATCAACACGAGTGATTTGGCCTATTTTTTTTACTTATGTGCATTTGGACTTGTGCCATGAGTCATGATGGTGGATTTTGGAGCTCTGAATTTCCTTGAAGGTGCTTCTAGGTGATAAAATGGTGACTTGATCCGTTTGCACTCCAAGAGGTGTGACAAAAGATTTAATGTGTTAGAAGAATTCAATTGTTGTTGACATTTTCTCTTAAGGTTGCGAATGGTTGAGAAGAAGAGTTTAAGTGTTATTAATCATGTTTCTTGCCAAAATTTGCATGCTACATTTCAAAATCAAAGTTGATGGCTTCTCATGTCGTAGATTCCCATGAAGTACTTTAAAATGGCTAAAAGTGCATTCACTATTGTCTTCAGACTGATATGTAATAAAAAGAGGTATTGAAACAAAAATAAATTTGCTACATGAAGACCTACAGGATCTCACTAAATAGAAGAAGGGAACAATGTTTTGTGGTGACCTGAGATGTGTACTTGCATTACTATTACATGATCATATATAGGTGTCTATGGTTTGAAGATAGTCGATAAGGACTGTGATGAAAGAATCATTGTCAAAAATGCAATAATATCAAACTAAGTCTCAGAGTTAGTTCCTACTATCTTGAGAAAGGAAGAATCTTGAAAGATAATTAACATTTAAAGGTGTATCAAGTGCTTCCATAGGCATGTAGATACCTTGTAATGTATTGATGTAAGATTAACAAGTTGAAAACAATCTACATGAAAATATACATATGTTTTTTTATGCTTGTATCTTAGGGAAAGAAGAAATGTAAAAATGTTAGAGGTTTTCAAGGAAGAATAGGCTTCCTCACATTATCCTACAACTATGTAAGAAAATATAGAAGTAGGGGGAGATCAATGTAGCTCTTCAGAATGTAATAAGGTGAATAGAAAAACATAGAAAGTGGAACAGTGCTCCATAATGCATATGAGGTGCACTATACATTTTCAGGGGCAAAAAAAATCATACTTATGATATTTAGTGAGGTTTTTGTCTAAATATCAAGACTTATTATCTGTGATATGTATCTTGTTGAATGGGAGAAACTCTTTTGGAGTGAGCTATCAATAGTGCTCATGGGAGTTTTCTAGTTAAAAAGATTGTCTACTTTAGGATTGATATGCTCATGAAGAGGAACATAAAAAAAATTCAAGAAGACGACATGGGAAAGACAAAGTCATGAAGGTCTGACAAGTTTCATCGGGTGGTATGTGCACCTAATTATGAAGGTATCTTTGTTGGATGGCTACAAGATCATCTTCAAAATTTTAAGGTAATCGAAAGGGTCTTGAATTCTATGCACAGTTGGGTTGAGTCATAAAAAATGAGCAAGTGAAATGGTGCTTGTCAAGTATCTGTGTAGGCCTCTACATAAGTGGAAAAGTGTATGCAAAGTAGACATAAAGTGTCATAGGACTGAAAAAAGTGTCAACCTAGTTCAAGAATGAATTAAGTCAGTGTTAAGACCTATTTGACCCAATTTATGTGTAAGGAAATGTATGAATCATTCACATACTCATGTTTTCAGAAAGTGTTGGTAAAAGGAGTATCTATTAATGCTCACAGTGATGTTTTTGAGTATATATTCTCTTGATGTTTATAAGGAGCCATGATTTTTGAGTACCTATGTTTGTGAAAGGGATTATGAAGTAAGTACAGTTGAAAATGTCTCAAAGTAGGTCATCTCTAACAAATTTTTCTCATATTTTGTAAGATGATTTTGTTGGATCTGAGATATGAAGTTAACAGTCCAATGATTTGTCAAAACATCAGAGTTTTCTAATGAAGGTAGATTGTACTTGCATATTTATGTGTATGTCTTGTGGGTGTAAAAGATGTCTTGGTTCCTTCAATGGATGATTATAACTGAGTCAAGTGGTCTGATACATTTACCTTATCAATCATAGAATTTGTAAATCCTTTTGCATTCATATGGGATCCTTTGAAACTTGAGAATATACCTACACATGTTAGAGGTTTGTATTTGTGCTTGAAGATGTACAATATGTTAAGGTAGTTTTCTAGGCCATGACAGTAGAGAATGAAGGCATTTAAACTTTCTACAATTACCTAGAATGATCATCTATAAATAGAATGGGTAGTAACAAGATTTTTAGCTCAAGAGGAACATTAGTGAAACCTTGACTCCATCAAAAAAAACTACAGAGGAAGAGGATTGTATACATGTTCTAGAAATAAATATTACAGGTATAAGTATGGTTGGACATCAATCTTGTTGTAGATATCATTGCCACTATGATGAGAAAATGTGCTACTATAGGATGATTTAGTCTTATCAAAGATAGGGGGAGTGACGGATTGGTTAGACATTGGTTGGTTTACATTCCTGGGAGATGAAATGAGTATGTGTTTATTTCAAGTTTGTTGATGATGTCAAGATGGAAAAGTCACTTATCCAAGGGGGAAATTATGGACTAGAAAGATACGTTGCTCATGTTTTATTTTTCTTAACTATACTTTTTTCATGTAAAGAAGCTAAGATACCTTTGTAAATGATGTTAAAGGGGGAGAGATATAAAGTACACAACAAGAAATCAGATATGTATGTTTTTTTCCATCAAAGTATATAGGTCACTTAGTAGGTTTACATTAATGACAAAGGGGGAGTTTTTTGAACCCTAGTCATCGGTGTTCTAATTTATGTCAAGTGGCATTGATGTTAAAGAAGTAAAATATGAACCGAGACCTTGTAAGGGACATGAAGGTTGATTATTAGTGCCTTCTAAAGATGTTTTAAGATCAAAAATATATTTCAAGATGTTATAGTTGGTTCACATGTGCTACATGTAAGGTATGATTGTGTAAGCATAACAACAAGCTTCTACAACTAATACCAGGCCAGTTGATAAAAGTTTAGTTCAAACTAGCTCATTTAGGCCTATTTCTTGATCTTGATGAGTTATGAAAAGTTGGTAAAGGTCATGAAATTACCATGTGATCTTGAAACCAACCCATTAATTTTTTCTAGGGAACTTTCGAGAAAAAAAAAGGATTGGTTTAGGTCCTGAAGGAAAAATTCAAAAGTCAGCCTAAATAGTATTTGAAAATAGGTATTGAATGCCATGATAAGTGAGATGAGTTGGAAGAATATAGGTATAGTTATGGAAAATATCCTCATGGAACATGTAGATGGATCAATTTTTATGCTTCACACCAATTTTCATCAAGTTTTGAAAAGGTGTGTGGAAGATATGGAACTTTGTCTAAAACATATCTCTTAAAGAATGAAAACTGAGATACCTATCTTCTTAGGTCCCAAACAAAATTATAGATCCCTCTTCGGATAAATAATATAAGGAATTTTTTGGGTAAACTCTAAGCCTTATATTTTGCAAAAAAATTTCTAGTAAAATGGTCAAGTATTTGAAAATATATGAGCATTTTTCTAACACTATTTATCTCTCTCATGGACTGTGTTTTGAATCGATAGGAGAAAAAGGTTAAATTGGTCTCGAATTTCTTATTTGATCACTTATAAATATTTTGGCATTGCATTTATAATGGTTTAAGGCTCATATGGTGGTTGAAGGTAAATATTTCTTGAGTTGCATGCAATAGGTCAGTGTTGGACTTAGTTTGAATGATTGAACCTAGTATAGCCTTGTACAAGAGTTGAATAGTGGTGAAATGGTTGTAGCATTGGATCAAAACCTCTTCACAAGTTATTTGAAAAAAGTGTGATCATTAAAATTGGCTGCTAGGGTAAGGTCAAGGTGTTTTTTCTTGATGACAGGATTCTTGAAGGTGATTTTATTGCCCAAACACATGAAATTATTGAGAGGTAGTGTTTCTATGTTGTGTGAGTGATATTAGGTTGTATAGATCACCTATGGAAGATTTTAATGCTCTTATAAACCATCCAAAGGATTTAAGAGGTGTGAAACTAGTTTCAATTACCTCTTTTATCAAAACAATTATCTCTTACGAGTATTAACCCTGGAAACATTGAAGTGCTGAAATTATTTGGAGGAGTTTTAAGTTGGAAAAATGCTTGAGGAAGGTGCATATGGTTCTCATAAAGCTATAGAAATTTAAATCTTTGGATTTCATTATGAAATGTGAAATAAATCCTTGTTTGAAGCCTCTCGGACTCTCATAGAATTGTAAAAGTCTCCATCTAGGGGTTTAGAAAATAATTGCTTGAATCTTGAAGTCTAACCAACAAAAATTCACAAAACTTTGAATAAATCTCTATTTGAGGGATAAAAAATATTTCCAAAAATAAATTATCGACTTTATCAATAATTTGAAGATAATTCATTTATAGTCTTTTGAAGTTCTTCATACACTATTTGCAGGGTCATGTTTTAATGTTTTAATGCATTTATTTTGTGTTTAAATATAAAGACCTCCATACAAAGATCCAAGAAAATGAAGAAATTCTCATGAAATATGGGTGTGGTCTAATATTCAGCTCAATAATTTGAATTCATATGATAGTTGTTTCAATGACAATCCTCTAAGTTTGTGTAAAGTAAACAACACATTTCTAGGGTAGCTTCTTCAAAGAAAAATTCAAATCCTTCCATGTAAAGCCACTAAATACTCTGATAAAGAAAAGGTAACCTTGATATTTTTTAAAACAATCTGGAAAGTCTACAAAACTTGTGACAGTGGTAACTTGAAGATCAGAACACTTAATGGTTGTCTCAGAAGAATTCAATAATGTATTCCTCATTCTAGAAGTGACTTCAATGGAAAAGGTTTTTTCAAATTAAATTCAATGGAAGGATGATAAAATGTCTAAGCACCTATAATTAACTCAAGTATAAGTGTCATGTCTAAGTGCTTCAAATGCACTTCAATAATAGACAATATGTAAGGAGGCCTAGTATGACCTATCAATGTTTCTTTTACTCTCTCAAACCTATTTCATGTCTATCTCAAATAGAAGAAGGTGTAAGGTTAGTGAATGAAGGTCAAGGGTCCCTCAGAGTAAGTTTAGGAGTTTATTATGTCTTGTGTGTAACTATCATGTGTTAGATTACAAGAACGGAAAATGAATAATTCTTGGTATATTGGGTGCCAAGTAGAAATTTTGAAAGAGTCAAATATGCTTGAAATCTTGTAATTGATGAGGTTTTAGGCAAGGTGGCAAGATGAGGTAGTGGAGCATTCATTAATTTTTAAGATATTTTGATAGTTTAACTAGCACAGGGTATTGAACAATTGCACAATTTTTTGAATGTGAAAAAGGCGAGAAATTAGAAGTTTGTTGTGTGAGCTAGTCTTGATAAAATGAGATGAGATGAGTAGATGAAAATGATTGCATGTTTATGAAGCAGCTGAAAAGAGATAAGGAGATGAAGATTGAATTGTGATAGGTGTGGTGACTAGGCTAGGATGAGAGAACAAAAACAAAGATAAATAAGAATTGAAGAGTGATAACTCTAGTACAAAGATGAAGATAAAAGACTGAGATAATAGGTAGATTACAAGATAAATTCAAGGAGTTGCATGAAAATAAAAAAGGCACTGACCTTGTTGAGATAGAAAAGAGGTATCAGATAACAGAGGATAGTATATAAGAAAGTAATCAAGATCAATAATCAGTTGCAAAATCATAATGAATAGATGAACTGTGAATTGTTGAGTGAATATTTAGTAAGGGATCATAGTTTTTTAATGAAGCAATAAGAAACTAAATCATCAAATTTTATAGTGTCATTGAATTATTCTAAGTTATTTCTTATAATATAGGGGTTGATGGTCCTTGTAAGCTACATCTTACTAAACAAGATTAGTGGGTGCTTGGAAATCTTCCAATGGGTGCTAGAAGGAATGTGAAGTGGATGCTTCTCGGGTTGAGTGTGTGTTCAACCAAAATAAAAATAATTATATGTTAAGAATGGGTGATATTTATAAAAATCCTTGATTTCAAGTGGGTTTTCTCCCTCTATGGATTTCCCACTATAACTTATTTGTCCTATGTACTTGTCTTCTTACAGGCACTTTAATTTGTTCATGTTCTGAGTTTTGTTTCTAGTTAAGAAGTTTTAAAGGTGTTAAATTTGACCTGAACTGATTTACCCCCCTATTAGTGCTTGTGATATCAAAAAATAAATCACTTCAAATCAGCCAAGTATCAGATTGGACATGGCCTTTTCACAGCACATAAACTCTTTCTTCTGATATGTCCTGTTTGCATGCTTTCCTCTCCATATTTGAGCATATGTACAAGCTAATTAGATATATGACCAGCTTCTTTAAACTGCTATACCACTTTTTTACGTCTCATTTAGCAATGATATCAAACTCTTGTTCTTCATTATGGTTTGACAAGTAGCTAGAAATTTCAAATTTATCTTTTCTAAAAGCTTTCTTCCCACTTTGACTACTTGCAATGCTTTCTACTATTCTTTACGAACCACTACAACTCTGCAATAGTGCAACAATCTCAAAGCATACAACACAACAATGGTCAGTGCATTCATCTTTATCATTTTAGTCAACCTCAAACTAGTCTTCCTCCTTTTCCTCATCACCGAACAAGACGTTTGCAAGATCAAAATCATCTCTTTCTTCTTCATGAGGTTGTTCGGTTATGTTTTCCTCTTAATTTGAAAATAATTATTCCTCCTCTTTGGATTTTTCAAGATGGGATAAATAAGTAACTTCTGTGAATATGGCACCGACATGCACATTACACTCAGAACATAGATATTGTTTATAATTTCCCTCTTATGCTTGCTCCTCTACACAATAAAGCTCCTCTTCTTGCATGAATTATTTCTCCAACTATGGAACATGACTAAACCCAATCTTGGAGACCCATTGCTGCAAAAATTTCATGAATTCCAGCCTGTTATTTTCTTGGATTGGCTGCCCCTCCTGATTGATTTTCTGATCGTCACCTTCTTGAATCAAGATTTTGGATGAAGGAGGAGGGGTGGGATAGGTCTCAACTATATTTTCTAATTTTTAGAAAAATGGATTGGTTTTAGAATTTGCATGTGAAGAAAGGGGAGTAGGAATAATAGTAGGAAGGAAGCTTAGAACCTGAAAATTTGGCTTAAATGGTTGGCAAGGAAGGTATGTGGGAATTGGATTTTGATAAGGAAGGTAAGTGAGAACATCCCATTGACATGGTTTGTCAACCTAATTCATATTATCCTTTAATTTTTGCAATTGTTCAACTCATTCCTTGAGAGCTAGATACGTTTGTTCTATTCTTTGAATATTACTTTCAAGATCTTCTTCCTGTGTGTAACCTGCATAATCTACATAATCTACATATTCCTGTGCATAAATTTATTCCTGAATTGGATGATGATTATAATGATGACCATATTGAAAATTAATATTTGTGTCATGAGCATAGTCATTTTGATAAGGGATATAATACGGATCTGAAGGTTGATATTTGTAGAAAGGAGGTGAATTTGACTAATAATGCTGTTAAAATGGGAAATCATGGTTGCATGACCTCATAGAAGATGGAAAAATAGGATATAAAAGTCTGCAATATGAAAAACAATTTTTGAGCTAATAACATAACAGATCTATTTTGATAAGGTCCTCCAAAAGGCTCTAAAAATGTGCTACTAGTCTGAAATCATCTTGTTAGAGTTATTAGATGTGTTCATCTTTGAATCTTACATTTTCTGAAATCGTCAATATAGTTTTCATCCCATTGTGTTTGTCAAAAATTGTTATCTATAAAACTTGCAACCTATGTGAGGAATTATAGCTTTGTTCTTTATCTCTCTCCTTAATTCTGTGGATAGATAATGGAAACACCTTAGAGGATGTGGGTATCCCTAGAGTGAGGTGAATCTTCATATTTAAAGGGTTGGTTCCCTTTCATTGTATCCCTAAACTAAGATGGTGAGGGTAATGGTTATAATAAATCATGAAAATGATAAAAGGGGGTTATACACCATAAA
The DNA here is from genome assembly GCA_019776745.2 of Taxus chinensis. Taxonomy (NCBI): domain Eukaryota; kingdom Viridiplantae; phylum Streptophyta; class Pinopsida; order Cupressales; family Taxaceae; genus Taxus; species Taxus chinensis. The sequence goes on along the minus strand of CM034146.1, from coordinate 701,995,586 downwards.
TTGTATGAGGTTTCTAATACAGGAATGTGCACAGCTGATAAAAAGAAATACTAAAAGTACGCGATCCAGAGGGTTGTAGGTTAATTCCAAGGAAAAATAATGGAAGATGTGAAGGGAAAAACATCACAAGAACAATTACCTTGAAAGAATAAAACTACAAAACCTTAAAAGGAAAAAAAATTCTTCTCATTAATTTCACTTGCTCTAGAAAATCCGACAGCACCTTCTGTTATGCAAAATACACACCTCAAGGTAATTTTGATAACATGCATCATTTTTCTAGGGTCAAGCAGGTTGAAATGGTTCGAGGGCCAAAATATGGGTTTTTGGTACACCTCTCCACTTTTCTCTAACTTCCATGTCCAAGAATAATCAAAGGAGTTAGTAAAAAATTGCAAAAGTATGAAAAAATGAAGTCATGGACCTACTTTAATGCAAATCAGGTCTAAGGGCTATGTATGGAACCAAGGCGGATCATATTAGGGTTCATCATTTCAAATTTGAGGCTAAAATGCTAAGGAGACAGTGTATTACAGCTAAGTCAGGTTTTTTTGGCCCAGGCTACACAAGTATGCCCGAGACATCTGGGACCTGAAAAGATGAAATGGCCGCAGGTAGTTCAAATCAGCAAAATTAGGTATTTTTGTCCTGCACGGTACGTGGGACTATGTAATGCGCTTGACCCGCATCGCTGAAATCACTGATTTGCAAAGGAATTGAAAAAATCCTGTATTTTTGGCCCAAGCTGTATAGGTACAGCCAGGACAAAAGGGCCTGAAATAGCCGCATGCAAGGGAAAATAGTGCAAATTAGACCCCGCACTTCAAACGGCCATAACTTTTGACCCTGAGCTCTGATTTTCACAAAATTTGACTTTCTGGAATGAGCATGATGTCATCTATGCCACATAATCATATTCATCTCCAAAAACATTTTCAAATGGCTACCCTTAATTTTGATAAGGGTAGCTATATGAAAATAAAATAAACATATTCAGCTCCAGTAAAGTAAATGCTCAGTCCCGTTAAATGGCATAAATGCCTGGCAAACCCAAAATAGCTATCCACACTCAGAAGGCCATAAATTTTGCATTTCTCAATAAAAAATACACAAAATTACTACCATTGGAATCGTGGTTCTAAGATAGATGCACATAAATCAAAAAGTGAAGAATTTGGAAAGCAATCAATGGTGTTTTTTAGAAAATGTGCCCAAATCAGAAACAATAGTTTTATTTGGTAGCTGAGATGCATTAATGAAGCATGTGATGAAATTTCTGACTGCTTCAACTTATGGGGTAGTATGGGGAGCCTTTTTCAAGAAATATAACATATTTTCACTCCATACTTCCTTTTGCAAGTGATTGAAGAACACATTTCAGAATTTTCATTTTCCCTCTCTCTCTCCTCTTAGAAATATATAAATTGGAGTGTTGGGTTGATTATAAAAGGGAGATAGTTTTTGGATAGCAAAACTCTGTCAATTCTTTTTGTGAAGCCAATGTTTTGCACGCAGTTGTAGTGGACTCCTTGCATGGTGATCCAGGCCCTTATTTTGTAATAGATTAGATTATGCATATCAATAAAGTAATATATACAAGTTTGTGGATACTTCTTCCCCTGTTATGTTTGTTTTCATTCTCCTTTCCCTTTAAAACTTAGGACAAATCTATTATGGCTACCTTATACTCAGCATGGATTCATTCTCATTATGCATGTATGGAATATTGTTGTGAATACATTTGTTGGAATGTGGGGAACTGTTATCACCTCTTCTAGTATGCACTTTATTTCTATTTTTCACACATTAGACACTATTCTCACACCCTCTTTTTCTGGTGTATCACCACTTTAGTGTAGGATTTGTTTTATCACACTCTCTCTCCCTTGTCTCTTGGAAATTTATATTAGGATGAGATACTTTTTCCTGCATTAGATTAGATTGTGGCAGGTAGTTTAGGAGAAAGAACTAGCTTTCTCTTGAGGTCTATCTCAAGTAGAAATTCCAAACAACTTGGAGATAGTACCTATGTTATCCAATCACACCGTGAGCTCAAGCACACACACTTGTGCAAAACATAAGGTGTTGTGATTCGGAGATAACACCTTCTTACATAAAAATGCCCCCAAATTCTTGCAAAGCTATTGGTATATATAGGAAAATGAGGTGGAGTTGAACTTCTCAACAACCCTAGTTACGAAAATAGTTTACAACTTGCATGACTATTTTTTACTCTTCTTGATAAATAGAATAATAATAAAGCTAAAAATAATGCATGTTGTAACTAAAAAATAGCTCTCTGATTCGAACCTATCCTTAGTTAAAATGTACTTGACCTCTTAAAACTCATCTTAACTTTTCAAAATAAAAGAAAAAATTCTTGTAGTAATACCCAGGAACTTCTAAAGTTTATAAGGTAAAAATAGCTTTGGCTTTTTGGGATAAGGATTATTTTTGTCTTATTTACTTTGGATTACATGCATAACTTCCTGATTGGGTTATTTGTTTTCTTTAAGAACTCACTTATACACTTTTGATATATAAGTAATAATATGAATTTTTACTTTTGGGTAAGTGAGAAAGATAATACCCCCCCTCACATGCAAAGTTAAGAATTAAACCGCAACTATATTTCTGTCCCCCATGTGGATCTTTGGAAAAGGAGTGGTAAATGGTAAAATCCCTAACTAAGGTTATGGTAACCAAAATTAAACACAATCTAGGGAAAAATCACATGATTTAGGGTAAAACCCTAAGAGCTTGACCCATTTAAAATTTTTCCCCTTTTTTATTTTTTCATGTTCTATAAAACTCGAGAGTGGCGTACTTTGTTGAAGTTTTGGCTGCCATTCATATAGTTTTCAAGATTTGGTTACTACCTAGAAGAAGATAAAAAACTCTTCCTCAAATGACCATCATTAGTTAAATCTTTTGGTTCTGATTTTGACCTTTTTGTTATCGTGCGAGTTGGGGTTTTTGAATCAAGCCCAAATAAGGTTATTTTTAGAGTTAAAATACACATAAAAATGCACAGCTACTAGAATGTTTTATAACACAATGATGTTCAAAACCATATAATGTAGCTATGTCATTGGTACAATATTAACCATGATGGATGTTCTTAGAAAAGGATATTATTCTACGGAACTTTTAGTTTTCTCATATTTTATCTAATATAAATAAGTTTCTCTATATGGCCACATATACAAATGAATAAGTTTATATCATGACATTGGTGTGATGATCGGTACTTCAGTCCTTATTAACTATAAAATTTAGATATATATACAATCACAATGTTTGGGGCAATGGGGATCCTTCTCCCCTATTATATATGAGAATCTATATATTCATTTTGAGTAGGAAAAAACCTTATGTGGTCGTGAAAATCCTCGATCCTTTAATTTTTTGTTCCTACTGAATAACTTTACAATGGAAATAGTTGTATATATATAAATATGCAGTGGTGTGGTATGTGGATTTATTTGAAGGTGTTGAAGAAGATAAGTTTTTTGTAGCATTTCCTTCCTCTTCTATCACTAGATTCTCAAGTGGAATTTATTGAAGAAGCTAATCTTCTTTTAGGTTAAATTTTGTCGAAATTATAGTCTGTTCTTTAGCACATATTTAGGAATAATCACCCCCAAAATTCTGACATATTATTAGTAATTCCATATATACAAGAAATGAAATGAATGTGTATGTATTCCTTCCATCCTATTCATTTCCTATACTTACTTTTTTAAATTTGAAGTTATAAGAATTAATTTACATCTTTAGTTATGGTTTAATTTATCTCATATAAATTAACTTCACTCTTTTCTATATGTGTTTCATAATATAGTCTTCCAACACCAACAGATAGAATGATGTGGATGAATAAACAACCAAATTATAATAGGAAAAAAAAATTCAAGTAAAACTCAGGTTTAATTCACCTTATTCTTTACCATTTTGATTACATAAAATATATTCTTATCAAAACTCCAAAAGACTCCTAATTAAACATGACTTCTAATTCAAAGTTGACTAGACTTAATATTTTTAGTAAAACATATTGTTTATAGAAATAGTTATTTTTAGTAAAATTTAGATTATTAGATCCTAAAAATTTGTATGAGATATCTACACATAAAAATTATAGTATGTCTTGATTTCCAACTCAATTTGAATCAAAGTTACAAAGATACACTATTCTAAAATATTAGACAAAAATAAACTTAAACTTTCAAATCCAATTTTTTGGCACTAAATTAATATTTTCGACTTTAGAAAGTTATAAAAAACTGGTTTCAAATGATACTTCAACTTTTCAAACATATGTTTTTTTAAAGTAATTTTTGTCAATTTTTTTTAAAAAAGATTCATTTTGGTTCCTGGATAAAAATTTAGGGCTTCCACAAGACATGCCACCAAATCCACATAGTTATCCTCTAATTCAAAATAACTCAAATCATGTGAATTCTTGTGATTGAATTGTTTTAACTTGTAGATCAAGTTTATGAATATCCTCTTCTGGAATCCATGTGTTGTCCTCCTTTCGAAACTACATTTCCTTGTGTTGATTATTTTCTTATAAAGAACTTGCACCACTTTTTCACTTTTCTTAACTTAAATATTTTCCATAAAATTGAATCCTTCAGTGAGATCCTCTGTATCCTTAAATATTTTCCATAAAATTAATATAAATTTCAACCATTATATACTTGACAAGTATAATAATTGTGTGGAATGTTTAGTTGTATGCATTTTTTTTAAATAGAGGGTAAAAGAAGGTTTTTACTAGGGACCCCAGCCAGTTACAGAAGGGACCTATAGGCCAGATGAAACATTAAGCGCAACACAAAGATCACAAAGATAAAAGGAAAATTAACTGAATATAACAACAAAGAAGTAATCCAAATACAACAAGTATGCATCCCGAAAATAGCTATACAACAAGATAAAACAACAAATTAAAAGCACCAAAATTTTCCACTATGAATATGTGATCCCAGACGTTTATATCTCTTCGTTGCAACATGGGTCAAAGAATATCTCTTGTCCAAAAAAGAACTATCCATTTCACTTGTTCCAAATATGTTTTTGAAAGACTCCTCGTAACTGGAGCCCTCTAAAAATAGAAGATTAGGTTATTCGTATTGTAAGGAGAAGATTATTTTCCTTTTGGGTTTTGACCCATAAATGTTTATCAAAATCTAGAACAATTTCCAACTCTCCCTGTGGGGTTAAAATTTATTCGAAATCCTTTTTCAGAGAGACAATTGATTAATCTTCTATTTCCATAAGCGTTTTAAAACTATTGTGGGACTCAACTTTTTCCAAGACTATATTTTAAAAAAATTGTGTGGGGGAAGGGTTGAAAAAAGAAAGTTCAGAATTATGAGGTGCAAGGAAGGAGCAGGCATGGCCTCTCATGACAACACAACTCTATTTATTACCTATCTTGAATGCTCTACCTGCACGAATGTTGGCACTTCAACACCCTCAACATGGGTTTATATCGTCCGCCCCAAATATATTGAATATCACAAATATAGGAGATCCATATTTGTATCAAACAGAGGAATCATGGAAAATAAATTAGGTGACTCGATCTCGTAGGAAGAAGGCACCAATAGTATGTCCAATTTTGTGGACCCCCATCTATGTCCACCCTCACATAGTATGAAGTACTCCGATGCATCCTAGAAAACATGAGGCTTCAAAAACCTCTCCTTTGGAATAAGGTCAAATAAATACCCTACAAAAACTCATTCCTTTCATAATCCCTATTAATAACGCAACTTATAGAGTAGTGTCTGGCTTCCAAGAACTTATCACAAAAAAATAGATTCTTCAAAAATAATTTATGAACACAAAAACCATGTTTTGACCTAATCTGAATAGATCTGTTGGCTTTACTAGTAGGGAAGTTTGTTGTAGAAGTGGGAAAACATCAATCTAAAGTAGGCTCTTATAGCCGAAACCATAGAAAGAAGGGTTCTTAAATGACTAGCAATGACCCAAATCACCTATGTTTCCCAGAAATCGAGATGAAGGGAGGGACATCAAACCTAGATAGGAATGAAATTGGAGGAAGATAACTGAGAAAAATAGGGGCCCATTTGACCTTATTCAGAATTATCTTGATAAAAACAAAGGTCCTTCCTCATGGACCCTAATGAAATCCTCTTTGAGAAGAAAATTAAAATGAAAAGATTCATGATCCATAGAAACAATTTCCTGGTTACCTCTTGGCCACCATTTTAGTTGTGACTAGCTTCTGATAGCTTCAATATTCAAATGGATACATAAGAATATACCTTTTAGTGAAAAATAATGCCTCTATTTAGATATTTTAATAATCTCCTTTGTTATAACAATGGAGAGGCCCTCCTCATGTTGAGAAGTGGGTAAAAGGGGATCTTTCTTTTTTTAAGACCTTCTTTAGGCTAAATTACTGTCTACCAAGGATTTTTCCTCATTGTAGACTTTACTGCTTTCAGTGATGGGTGGGAGAGGGATCTAGATCCAAGTTCATGTTCACCCCTATTGAAAAAAATTAGTCATCATAGGGAAGGGGCACAAAAAAAATTCAGGTCACTCAGTTTTTATGGATGATTGGGCAAACAAGCAAGCAATCAACAACTTGAGTGTAGTTTTAGCATGTTCATTCCTCACATATGAGACCATTCAAGATGGAATATTTTCTAATACCATGCATCATTCATGAAATACTATTACAGGGCTTTGTTGGAGATAGGAATGGAATAACACATGAGAAATTGCATGCTAAAAAAATAAACGACCAAGTTACAGATTTGGTATTGTCAAAAGGAATCACAAATTTTATAGTTGTTTATTCTTCTATTCTTGGTTTCAGATGAGCAAGTACAAGTAATTATTATATATTTTTTATGATTACATTCAAGGGTGTAAGAAATTAAGTTTGCAGATGTTCATTTAGTTAATTATATATAATATTTGTATACATTCATAGAGAAATTGTACATTTTTCCCACTTAAACCATTAGATATGGCTGAAGGTAATGAATGGATATAAATTTAAAGCTAAGAATGTAAAGAAGAAAGGAACCTATCATTTTTTGAATGAAAATATCCCCTCCATTGATTTGGCTTCTACTCTAGTTGACTACCTGAAGTTACTCGTTCGATGTACCTAAAAGAAGACAAGAATGAAAGGTTAGAGCTCGAGGAGCCTTAACTTCATTATATTTTCAGCTTTGAACATACATGCATTCATGAGCCATTATTTCAAAAGTAAAAGAATGTTACATTCAATGAACTGGAAATGAAAATGTTTCAGATACAGATCTACATAGTTATACAAACTTACAAAGCAAGTAAAGATTTATAATGGTTTCATTCATTTTTTCAAAATATATGCCTCTATAAAAAGAAGGCATTTTTACCATGATATTGTTGGAAGTATGTGTCATTTTTTTTTTCATTGATGTCAAGTTCATTGTCATAGTGGTATAGGTTATCTAGGCATGTTGGCTAGGTGATCTAGGTATGTTAGCTAGTTGATCTAGAGGTCTCCAAAGGTGCATATGTGTGTGTTTTTTTAGTCTCTCAAAGGTGGTATGAAGGTAAAAAATGGTGCATGAGATGAGTGAGATGTGTCAATAAGTCTGTAAAATGTCAAAATGGTTCGGTCATGTAATGTATGGGCCATGTAAAGTCATTATAAGCCTTGGCCTAATGTAAGTACATGGTTTAAATCAAGAAAACATGCAAATCAAATTAAACCAAAGGATTAAAAGCATCTATATAGCATCATGAGGTGACAAAGGAGATATAGAAGGTGATACAAAAGTAAAACAAGGTGGTTGAAGGTTAAACATGTCAGTATATTGTTTTATTAAGCTCTTCCACAAGCAAGCAAGGTGTGATACGATGATCCAAGGCATAAAGAAACAACCAAAGTCATTTTCATATAATGGAATGGTATTTTATGAGGTTTAAAAGGCTTCATAGGTGGTCAATAAAGTGTTTTGAGCACTCATACAGGTCAAACTAATATAGAAGCTAAGAATCAAAGACAAAGGGTACCTAGATGAGATGGAATGGAAAGCCTATAGGATGAATCAAAGTAAACCATCACTTTAAAATTTTATAGAGATGTGTCCTTAACGTGTGATAAAAATTTCAGAATCTGAGGATGAATATTTTGTATTTATGCTAAAACTTCCAAAACGGGGTTTTTCAAAGTATGTAAACTTAAGCACGAAACTTCTTAGCAATGAAGAAAAAGTATGAATCATCCTTAAGATAAGTCATAAGAGAAAAAAATGGAGTAAATTGGGATAAAATTATGTTCCAAAACTTATTTTGGTGATTGGTCCATTATTTTAAAAGTTCTATCCATTTTGAGAGCATGTTTGTAGTCCTTCAAAACCCAGTTTGTACCAGTTTTGGATAATCAAGTTGGTTAGGGGACCAAAATAAACTAGTTTTATTGAAAAAATATTGGAACATGTAGATGAATCCTAATAGAAAATTTCCATGGTTATTTTTCTTCTTGACACTTGGTGGGCCACACTCAAAATTAGGCTTTTAAAGACAATTTCAGTGCATAGATAAAAATTGCAAAGGATAATTTACTCAAAAATGAAGTGGATGATGTTGGGGATGTCTAAATAAGCTTCATTAAATTACCTAAGTAAGTAATTTGGATAAAATTGGAGTATTGAGTGCATACTTGAGCTTATCGTAAACGGAGCTTGTTTTGAGAAGCTAATAAAGGAGAATGAAGGAATCCATGTTGAATTTCATTGTATGGATGTTATTTCTTGTCATGTTCATCCTCTTTAGGTGAAATATGATGTTTTTAAGTGACTATTTTAGTTTGGAAAGGTCATTTCTTGCTTGGAGGTGATTGTGCCAAAATTTCTTATTTAGGCCTCTTGAGAAGCTTAACAGAATGCGATGGTAGGTGAATGTTTCTCTATTTTACCTATGCATATAAATTATTTAAAAAAAATTATACATACAAATTGAAGTGTTGGAAGTTATAGGGAGCTCTGAAAAGTTCCTTGGAGGTGTTTTACCACATTATATAGAAGACTATTTTTTGTGATTTCAGGACCAGCCGGATCAGTTACAAAGATCCAAGTTTTTGAAATCCTTTTTCCATGAATTTAAGCAGTATTTTAGGTGGATGAAAAAGTATAATGCATGATATTTCCTTTGATATGTTACTTTCCTGATGATAAAGAGATTTGAGGTATGTAGTAGCTAACGTTTTGAAGACCAAATTCAGATATGTTGAAACCAGCCAGACAAGTCTTGCAAAGTTGTGTTTCATGGCATATTTAACCTTTACTTGGATCTTTCTGGTAAATTTTAATGAAATTATACATCATAATATTAATTTTTATATATTACTTTCATTGTGAAGATGATTAGAAGTGGTCTAGTTAGATGATTTTTCATGACTATTTTTATAGAAGCTGATTTAGGCACACCTATGAGCATAAATGGATACATTCGCTAATGTGGAAAGTTTATAACCATAAAAGAGATTAATTATTACTTTATGGGACCATGTTCCACATGAAAACAAAGGTGGAATACTTGTCGACAATTTTGAAGAGTTATAAGACAAAAATGTGAGTGAGTTGAAGATTCATCGTAAGTGGAAGGTCAAAATTCATGTCAAAGAGGTATATCTATTCATGTAAGATAATTTGTGAGGTGTTGCTGATAACCTCCATTATCCTATGTTGAATGACTCTTTTGTGTAAATTAAAACCTCTTGGGAATAGCCCAAAATCCCTGAAAGTTTTTCAGGTCTATAGCTGGTTGTGGTTGTATGATGATGATGAAGTACTTGTGACAGTTGGTTGATGAAAGAGAGAAAATTTGAAGTTGTATGTTTGAATGCTAATCCTGATTGTATCTTGTAATCTGATGATAGTAATCAATCATTAAGTCTTGTTTTCAGAATGAATAATTTTTTAGTATTACTTGTATTCATTTAATGTATGCATTCCATAACAAACTCTATGTATTGATTTTTAAACATTATTGAATCTAGCCTATGAGAGTGTATGTATATGAATGAATATTCATTGTTTGAAGTGAAAAAGAAAAAGTTTTTCTTATAGGAATGATTCACCTCCCCCCCTCTCAGTCCCTGTCAGTTATAATAATTGGTATCAAAGAAGGACCTTTAGAGAAACTTTAAAAATCTAGAAGGGGATATTTGGTGAAAAGGATGGGAGATATTTATTGGGGTAAGGGATGAAGTAGACACCTGTGAATAAATATTTAAAAATTGAGTGTATCTCATGAGGAAATTAACAAGTGTGTGCAAATTCAACTTAAGGAAGCTCTAGCAGAGAATGAAGAACTGAAGAACTGGAGAAGGAGCTAAGCATCTTTACAGGTAAGGTATCTTAGTTTCAAGAAAGCTCATAAAATTTGGATAGGATGCTAGGAAATCGAAAATCATATGGTGACAAAATAGGACTAGGTTTCACAAAAATTCATACAGTTTTGAGAATAATGATGGTGGAGTCAAGCCAAGATTCAAATAGCTAAATGAAGTGAATAAATTGAAGTATTAAAAAGAATTCATATGATAAAATATCACCTATTAGGAAATCAAATGCATTTAAACGTGTCATTATTCATGGTAATTTCTACAAGTGTGATGTATACTAGTCAAATGGATAATGCATGTAATCCTAATGTGGAAAAGAATGAATATTCTAAAGAAGAAACAAAATAACAAGGACAGAAGGAAGAGGAAAGAGTCAGATTAAGATAATGGAGCTGAGTGTTATCATTGTCATGAGAAGGGACATCTGGTAAAGTACTCCAAAAATGAGCCATCAAACACAAGAATGTATGTAAGAAAATTCAAAGGATATTGCTAGTCTTGTAATGAATTATGACAAAAATATTTTGAGTACAGAGGAAGGAAGTTTTAATGCTTTAGGTTCCACAAGTTTGGGCACATTTCAAGGATTTTGTGATGCATGTAAACTAAAGAAATAAGTCCGAAACTCAAACAACAAACTTAGACATAAAAAATGAAGGTATAATCCATATCAAGGTGCTAAAGATGATTCCAAGAGTGTGACTGGTCAAAAGAAGAATTCACCTTTTGAAAAAAAAAGAATCAGAGAATCATCAACCAGTCAAGAAACCGAAAGAATATTTCATACCTTATTAGGTCTCTCATCAAGCTCCTCCATGCGATATTGGTGTGAGGGGGAGTTGTATTTGTTAAGAGTGTGTCTTCATGTATGAGAGAGGCTTGGATATTGTATCTATAACATGTATGAGAGAATACTAGGCTCAATTTAGCTCTAGGAGTCTATTTTGCATATTAGTAATGAATAGTGTTTAGAACAAGTAGTTTTCTAGAAGAAAATGAGATGGGATAGAAATATGTAGACCTATAACTTTATAAAAATTATTTGAGATGATAGAGGAAGGTGTTCTGATGTTTCATGCAAAATTTTAGGTCAAAGTTAGGTCGTTTGTTCGAGTTATGTGAGTGTTTGTAAAACAAGTTATTTGAAAAACTCATTTTGAGTTGCCTGAATTCTTAGCACTCAAATTTTTTTATAAAGTATCCTTATAATAAATAATAGAATGAATTTTTAGAGTAAATTGGCATGAAAAACATGTGTGAAAATAATTTTCTCAAAATAATTTCTAGTTGAAAAGTTATGAGCATTTTTGGTGGAGCAGATTTTTCTCTTTACTAGGTGTGCACCAAATTGATAGGAGCAAAAAGGTATTTTGGCTTCTAGATCCTTTTTATCAACTCCATAGTTCTTTCTTGGTTCATTCAAAGTTTTTTCCATGCTCATACACATGTTTTAAATATTTACTTCTTGAAGGAACACAATGTTGGATTTTTCATTTTCTTGGTATGAATTCTTCTGTCAAGTATAGGCTCTAATTGTTTTTGATGAAGATATATCAAAATAAGAGCTCAGACTTATTCCATAGGAATTTGAATTTTTTTTAAGCTTCTTCAATTCTTATTTTTATGCGTGTTCATATGATTATTTTCAGTTCATATACCATGAATGCAACTTTACTCAAGACAACCTAAAACACTATAATAAAATCCTTGATTTAAGTTTCAATGAATTAATCAGTTTGTTATCCTTTACATAGAGAATTTGGATGGTAAAGAACATAGTTTCTATATGAAATCACTGGTGTGAGATGATATAATTGAAAATAGTGATTGAAGTAGACTTAGGAATATAAAGTTGGGTTCTCACTATCCCAGTTGAAGATCTCTCATAAAACTCATAGTTAGATGATTTAAGACATATTCACTTAGAAATGAAGCTCGGTAAGGTCTATGTCATCTAATTAGTTTCTTATTTTTATTTATAGAGATGCATGTGGCTCACTTCAATCCTCATAGACCCTATACAGTCACATTTATCAACATTTCCAAGTACTTGATGCCAAGTTCAGTAGTGTATCAATTAAATCATTGAATCATTTTTATCTAAGAAGGTGAAATCAAGTATACATATCATCAGAAATATTACACACCTAAAAATCACAAAAATTTGAGAAGAAACGGTCATATTTATCCTCTTGAGTAGGTAACTACTCTACACCCTGATACAGGGTTTTAGAAAGGAAAATTTGTTGGTTTCTCGAATTTTATCCAACCCTTTTTTCCAAAATTTGTCCAAATCTCCAAAAGGGTATATAGAAGGTGTTGAAAAATATTGGAGGTCATGTTATGGTGTGAAGAATATGATATTTTTATCATAATTCTTGTGTTTCCATGCTCAAGTAACATAGAGAGTTTCTCTGAGATTTTCTTAGGATTTTAAACTTTTATTTGATTCTGTCGAAGGGAAAACCATAGTAATCATTCAATTAAATTAGAAAACATGGTTTTAACCTGGAATGAGCTATGATATAACATGAAACATGATTTCTCCCTTTAAAGAATGTAACTGTGATGATAGTCTATGAAAAATAATGGATTGGATCTTTATTGAATGTTGAACAAATTTCAAATCGTAGATAGTTGTTTGCTTGAATGGAATAGGTGTGTAGATGACTTGAAATCTTAAATCATCTCCTCAAAAGGTTCTTGAAGAAGGAAGAACAATTCATTCAAATATATCTTTTTGTATATCACAAAAAGTAAATATATTTTTTTTGCTTGTGAAAGGTGAACAATATTGAATAATTTCATATGCTTTCGATGCTTTCAAATTTGAAGGATAAGATACACATTCAATCTTGTCTTATTCATCATACACCAAAATACTTGATCTCTTGAAAGTCATGAAATATGGAGTAGAAAGAGGAAGTCAGAAATCCTTTGGGAGTTACAAGAATAAAAATATAATAGTGTATCCATATTGCTACACAAAACCTATGCATTGACTCTAGAGGTTATGGGTAGGTGTTGACATGAAATTACATCACCCCTGAATGGCGTTAAATGTGATTTGGGCATTCATTGTAATTTGTGTACCATTGGATCTTCTCTCAAGCTGTGGGACTTGCGGGCTTGAGATGAACCTCCAGAGAAAGATGGTTCTTACTCCTAAAATACCTACCACAATCTATTCTAATGCAAGAAAACTATCTAATCCTAATCTACCTTTCTAACGAACCAAGGAGAGAGAGTGTGCAAAAACAAAGCCTACACTAAAGTGGTGAAACACCTGAAAAGGATGTTGCTGATCATAAATACAATTGCCTAAAAGGGAGAGAGGTGACAAATGGAGAGGATGAACAAGATGCATCACAAACCAAAGATAAAGTTCACATAGAACACCACTTCAAACCCAATAAACACAATTCCCAAAACTTGCAATAGGCATCAGAGATATGCACAATATACCCTGTAATGATGGGAGGTAAGAAGAGACAGTAAAATAAGAAAAGGATGGACAAAATGCATCATGAAACAAATTTTATAGCTCCATGAGTTCAAACAGTACATCATTAGTGGGAAAGAGGCAAGAAAATTCCATTACAAAGCAAAGAGAGGAGGCTTAAGGTCCACATTCAACCTTAGGAAAGAAAGAGAGAGGGGGTAGGAGAGAAATAATGACCAACTATTAGAAAAATGCCCCTCCTTATAATATATAGGAAGAATGAGAGAGAAAGGAGAGAAGAATTCAAAATCCTACTCCAACCACCCAAGAAAATGCATTTAATTCACCTGCAACAATTATGGGTTCTACTGCAAAACCCATGCCTCCATGTGTTGTTACTTTTTGGTTAAGAAAGGAAGCCCATACTCCGTTATGGTGGTAGGTGAGAAGCTTGACAACCTCAAAATGGTGGACTGTATTAGTCGAAAATTATGATCATCTTAAGGTCAAGGTTAGGCATTCCACAAAGGCTCTAACAATATTTTTAAATATCCAAGCATTTAAAATTCTTGGTGGGCTTCATGATTCATCTTTCATTGAATTGAACTTCCACCAATATTTTCCAAACTTCTTTGGGTTTGGAGTCTATCTGTGCAAGATCCATGTGGAAGCCCCACACATTCTTAATATTTTTGCTTCCTTTTAGGGTTCTGGGAGTGCGATGTGCCGACATTTTTCACCATCCATGAACATGTTTCTTCGTTCCCTTGGGTTATTAAATGGCCCCTGTATATAATTTCAAAACCCCTTTTTGGGTGGGACCTTTGTAGTTAGCTCCATGTGGAAACCTTGTGGGCTTCCAAGACTTTATCCCCTCCTTTAACTCTTTAAGTTGTGACAATTGTACACTTAGCATCATCTGCGAGCCTGCTCTTCTTTCTTTGTTTTTTGGCTAAGTCCCTTTTGCCTTTTTAGGAGAAAATTTGTTAGACCCTATAAAGGTGGAGGGCATGTGCTCCTTTGGGGACCTACCTTTGGATTTTACTTTTGAAATTACACTGATGAGGCACGTGGAGGCTTTTGCTTACTCTTCCCATGTTTAGACTTTTCAACGACCGATGTAACTTTCTCAAGCCCTGACCACATGGCTGGCCTGCACTTGTTTGGGGACCTACCTTTAGATTTTAACTTTGAAGATTCATTGATGAGGCACGTGGAAGCCAAGCGCATCCCTAGGTTCCCTTATTTTGTTACACCTTTTGAAGGTGCACTGATCTGACATGTGGCACCTGCCACAAATATTTTCCAAACCGCTACTTTGCTTCGAGTCAACTCACTTTTCAGAGGGTCAAGAAATGTAATTCATAAAATTAGAAAATGGAAGTAGAGAAGAATGCGAAGGAAGAAACAAGAAGGTGACAAGAATGCAAGGCACGTGGAAAGATGCAAACACATGAAAAGGAAGTGGAGGGAAAGCACATGTGTGGATGCACACACAACAGAAAAGAATACATGCTTGTAAAAGACTAGTATGGAAGAAGGGCGTGAATATCAAATTGAGGAAGGGCACACAATAGGAAGTCCTAGAACTTAGCCAATTTTGAAAGCATATTTGGAGGGGTGCGCAGAAGAATTACATGGTGCAGGGAGTGCACAGAAGGAATACAACCTATGTAAAGTGCCAAATGAGCAATATTATAGGTGCATAATATGAAATGTGAAGCATCAGAGCGAGATTGAAATTAAAATTCATCTGAATAGCTAGGAGAGTTGTTATGATAACAATTTGGTGAATTTCAGGGAAATAGTCTTGCTAGATGAAGAGATTAGTAGACTTGGAAGTCCATTGGGCATGGAGTCAATCTTGGTAAACATAATTCTGACTTGAATCTCTGAAATATTTTCCCTCAGCCACCTGAAACATTATTGGAACTAGGGCTGATCTCCCTAAGTGCTACCATCAATGGACTGTGCATGAGAATAAAAAACACCACAACACACTATATATAAGAGGGAAAGACATACATGCCCCAAGTGGAACATTTAGAGTGTGCAAAGGAAATTATTTTGCTGAAAGCATACCTACCTACTCTACGCTAACCGAAATTAAAGGAAACTCAAACAAATCCTATGACTAACAAGGAGAAGTAGCTTCCCTTTCTCAAAATAGGTATCCATGTATATGATTTGGAGCTAAACATGGCTATTATTATGAGTGAAAAACTAACAAGAGGCTGATCCTCAACCTAAATAACCAAAGTATCAACATCAATATAAAATACCTCCTGAAGCTTATTGGCATTAGACTCCTAGAGGTGTTTATGGTAACCCTTGGTGCTTTGTATATCATCCTCATGCCCTACGGTGGACATGACCGGTTTTGGATTCTCCCTTAGCTCCAATGAAGCCAAATACTTGATTGGGCATGGTTTGATCCCATGGATGTGCCCTTTTCTCTGAATTTTAGTTCCAAAAATGGAGTCTTCTTGCGGACTGTTGACAATTTTTACACTTGTGAAAAAATGGGCAACTCGAAAACTTCATAGTTACAATGAAAGTCATGGGTGAAGTATACCTAAGTTAAGGAAGTTTTGATGTTATTAGTTACTGCTAAATTAATTAATGATTAAGTGAAATCTGCAGCTATGTGTGTTGTTACAAAACGTACCAGGTCACATAGTATGCAATTTCATGATACCTTCAGAAAAATAACACAAAAGCCTCGAAGGACAACTGTGTTGTCTTGATGAAGACATCGAATTACAGAGTAGGTGAAGTGTTTTGTTTTGGGACAACAAACATAAGTGTAAATTACAGATATAAGAGTTCATTACTAAATGTTACATGTTCTCATTAATGTTCTTTCCTTCATGTTTAAGACATTCAATTATATAAATGAGTTGTTTAGTTCATCATACACTCCATTCAGGAGCTTGAAATGAAGAAGGAAATACACAACTCAATTTTAGAAATCAATGTTTTATTCACAAGGAAGGTCAAATGTTTCCCACACAAGCTGTGGGATATGAATAAAAAGTAAATTACATATACTGAATGAAGAGGTACACATGCATGAAATATAAAGCAAAGGAATATGAGTGAACCCATCATTACCTTTGTATATTCTTCGTTGTGTAGATTGTCCCCCTTCTAGCTTGCTCCATATTTTTCTTCACAATTCAAAGCATGGTACCTAGAAATTAAAAGAAAGGAATCATCAATAAAGAGCTTAGGGTTAATCCATATTCCTACACTATCCTAATTCATGCATATGGATCTCTAACCACTAGTAGATATATAGTACCTAAAAATCAAACAGCATAGCTTACTCAAAAGAAGAGAAAGAAAAGATGAAGAAGAAACATGGACATAAGAGAGGCCAAGAGCCTAATTATTTTCTAACTATTTTCTTAAGTTTTTAGGTACAAGTTGTAGACAAGCAGAAAAGGACCATGTACATGTTGGAAAGAAGGGTTAATGTAACTCAAAACTCATATATCTTCCTTAAAAGGAAAATGTTAGAGTACATAACAAAGAAGATGCATGCAGAAAATGTACACTTTTAAGATTTCATTCAAGGAAGAGAGAATTCGAGGAAAATTTTGACAGGGCTTCGCCATGTAAAATGGACATTTACGAATTTTCCAGTATCCATATCAAGCTGAAATAAAGGGAAATGTAGTAAAGGTAACATATTACAGTATATCAACGAAGTATCTGAATCAAGGCTTACTCCTGAGAATGTAATCTTCAACTTCAGAATCAAAGAGTATAAATGCAACTACAGGTTACAAGTAGGCATTTCAAAAAGTGAACTGAAGAAAGGGATATATAAAATTTAGAGTTTTCAAGCAACCTATTACAGTTATAGTTTTATCAACATCATTCAAAGCTGAAAATCTTAGACCGGTCAATACAAAGTTAGAAAAGTAGAGCAACTCATTGTAAGAAAACTCACATGAGGTCAATAAGCATATCTAAGCAGCACACAGAATATTATTGAAATCTCATCCATGGATCAAGCTTGAGATATCAACCCTAGATTCAAAAACTTCAACAAATATTATCAAGATGCAATGTGGAAATCTTCAAAGATGAATGAATGAAAATAATTTATGAGGCATATAACTCTAAATCATTGACAAAGAAGAATTACTCATATGTTTTCCTCAGTCCAAAATGAGTGAGTTCCAGTCAGAGAAATCAATAGTTTATGTAAGAAGAACTCTATGGTGAATAAAATCAATACTGGAATATCAAATACAAAGTATTTTGTATATACCACTACTCATTTTTGAAGGAGGAAGTGTAAATGGAATCTACATCTAAGCAGAAGAGATCCAAAGTTCAAACTCCTTTAAAAGTGGTGTTTCAACACAACATTAGAAAGTTATATGAAATTGGCCAAAGAAAATTGAACTCAGAATCACAGATCATAACCACTAAATAAGACCCATTTATGGGTAGCAAAGAATTAGAGTAGGAATGAGAAATTAGTGAAAATGAAATACTTTTCATGTTTGAAGATAAAGAAACTCACCCTTTTCAGCATTCACAGTTCAAAGTTATAGACAACTTGAACTAGGGAAGACAATAACTTCCATGGAAGCTTCTAACTGAATGATCATGACAGAGCTCCAATGGCAGCCAAGGAAAAGGTAAAGATCTCAAAAACCTAGAAGTTCACATAGCTCTGAAGAAGGCAGAGGAATATCTTTCTCAAAAAATGAATCGAGACCAAACCTAGAGACCATTTTGTAGAAGTGACAGAGCTCAAAAATCTAACAACGATGGCCATCAAGAAAAATGACACAGAGATGAGCTTGAAAATCAACAATGACACCAATAAAATTTTGCCAGGGCTTCACCTACAAGACTGAAAATCCGAATGTAATGATCAAGTTAGGGCCAAATTGACCTTTACCATGCACACTCAAGAGATGAGTTAACAGAACTCAACCACAGTCAAGTCATCGACGATCAAAATTTAACAAGTACAATGATCAAAGGTTGAGGATCGATCTACACTTAAAATGAAAACCATGGTTCGAGCCCTTAAAAAATGCATTTAATACATATCAGAAACCCTAAAATCATACTTTAGAGATTGAAGATGAAAAATCAACAAGTACAGAGATTGACACTTACAAATGGATCACCAAAATTGATGCAAAAGTCATCCAAGTGGAATGGTGGTCATTTATCGACTTATTCAATTTTCAAAAATTTCAAATTGTCAAAATTTCATCCACAGACCCACAGACCTGAAAGAGGACACATGTCATCATTATAGCAGAAGCTGAAAAACAGAGGCTGGAGGTACTTTAAGTTCGAAAGCTTTTGCAAAAAAAGTTAAAATTTACAAAATCTCCCGCAAGCCTGACACCCCGCAGGCCAAAAGTCAACAGCGAACAAAAGTCAAAGAAAATGTGGAGTGGCGGGTCCTCTCTACATTTTGATATCTTTTTGCAAAAGTTAAAATTTCCAAAATAAGCCCATAGGCCCGAAAGTCCACAAAGGACTTAAAAGTCAGAAAAGGCCCAAAAGTCCGTAAAGGGCTCAAACCTTCAACAAATTTTGAAAGTCCACAAAGGACTTAAAATTTCCAAAATTTTGCCCACAAGCCCGTAAAAACAAAGGAAGTAGAATCCATGTGCCATCCAAATTATCATTTCAAATTTTGACTTTCAAAATAAATAAATTATAATGTATATTTCTAATAATCACAAAGATGGCCGAAACATGGTGAAGTGAAAAATGGTCCCCATAGTGGGTGTTTTGTAGGTATTATAATTATTTCTTTTACACATGAATAGAAAGTTGAACTTTTGTATGCTCCACAAGAAGACAGAACAAAGAAAGAGACAAAGTTACATGTTCAAAAGAGAATGACTTTCCTTGCAAGCAAGCTTATTATTAGCAAATTATTTACCATTGCTTTCTTATAATAGAACATTCAACTTTAGTTTGACTGCATTGTAATCAAGGTTATTAATTCCTATTTGTAATTGCATGTTCTATTTTTATCCCATTATCTATTATTAAAAAAAGGATAAAAATAGCAAGTGTGGGCGAGTACAAACCTTGGGCTATTTTTGGCAAGGGGGTGAAATTTATTTTGCTATATATTGTGTGCCTTTGCAAAGCACAAGGGAACTTTTGGAGGACTTTTTTGATATAGGAGTACTGAAGTGAGCTTTTGCCAGTTTTTCCTTCTAAGTGTGAAGTGTTTTCTACCTTCCCAATTATTTTCAGTCTTGTGTATGTTTCTATTAGTCTTGTGAATGTGAATTCCCTGATTAATCATCTGCCCTTAATATTCTTCAGAAGAATTGTTGGTTCATTCATCAAAAATCCTTCACATATAAATTGTGTATATACTCAGTCAAAGCCCTCTTACAAATTTGATGTATCACCTCAGTTTTAATTATTTTCCAGTCATCTTTTACTCTCAAACTCCCAAAAATCTGTTTAGGATACACCAATAAGGAACTGACCTTTTAATCCCAGAGACTCACCTCAAAATAGGTATACCCACAGACCTGAGGTTTTTCCATTGTATCTATGGAAGAGAGAGATCAATTGTGCAAGCTTATAAGAGCTACAACCATCTCTCTATAGGGTGAAATTTTGAGAGATAACAGTTTTTGGCATGCCTTGTGGGACCACGAATCAGATCTATATGCAAGTTACAAATTCTACAGCAGATCTACAACAGATTTATAGCAGTTACAAAGTCACTTTTAGGAGTGAGCTGCAACAATTTATTCTAAGGTTTTAAAATTTTTTGGTGACTCCACTAAGATTATATCAGACTAGTATTGCAGGATGTTCCATGCCTAAAGTGACTACAAGATCATTAGTAAGAGGAATTCCTCCTGATTTTGTTTCTTTACCCTTGAGTTCCGCTAGAAGGAGAAGAGTTGGTAATACTTTGCCTTATAATAGACCTGGTTTTGATAACCCTCCCCCTGATATTCCTTCACCACGTATCAATTTATCTATTAACATCCTACGTTTTTCAAATGGATATTCAACCACCAAGGAATTTTGTGACCTTTACTAATGACATTCCATTAGTAATACCAGTCTAAAATGACATTCCTAATGATGCCATGAAAAGTTTTCCATCATTCACGGGTGAAAATCAGGTTACACCTACTGAACATATCAAATATGTTACAGCCCTATGTGCAGTCCATAATATCACTCATGAAGACACAACTTTAAGTTTTTTAGCTACATCTTTTAAAGGGCAGGCCCTGCAATGGTATAGAAACCTATAAATTGGAAGCATAAGAACTTGGGATAACTTAGGTGAAAATTTTCTGAAACAGTTCCAGGATAATTCAGATCATTTGTCTCTCATTGAAAAATTGTCTACTATTAAAAGAGCTCCCAATGAGTTTATGTCCAATTTCAATATCCCTTTTTCCAAAACTTGGGAGATAACTCTTGCAAGTGTCAAGCCTCAAGATGGTCATGTTTTCCTTTATTATCTTAGAGAATTAAACAATGATATCTCAACTATGATTCATTCAATGGGGGGAGAGAGACACTCCCAGTAGCCTACGATATCACTATCTGAGATGAAAATAGTCTTATTCAAGCTAGAAAATTGGCACCAAGTCCTTCACTGTGATTTTTAGAAAATCTAGTAACCATTCCTCAACCTATCACAATAATAGAACCTACTATTGTAGCTCAATTATATGATGTATTTAAATCTTTGCATAATATTGGAAATACATTGACTTCGATTCAAAATAGAATTACATTACTGAGAAGACCCTATTAGGCTCCTTATTAGCAAAATCAACAGAATCAACAAAACTAGGCAACCTTATCAAAAGAATCAAAATTATAGGCAACCTCACCAGCAAAGGCAATTTGACACGAGGGCTCCTAGTTCATCTAACGCTTTAGTCCCAGTTAATATGGTTATATAAGAGTGGTGTAAACCTTGCAATCAACATAATACAGCTATAAGTTGCCTAAATGCTTTTCTGAATCTGAATCTTATTACACAACCTCAATCTAAAACATTGTTCATGCCTCAAATTGAGGGTGGGAAGCAAGAAACTCATGTTTAGAAAGCACGTGAACAAAATTTAGTCAGTTTTAATGAGGAGGATTTCATTGTAGTCACTACTAGGGCTCATGGGAAAGCTGTTGAAATTCAAAAGCAACAAAATAGGCCTATCCTACCTATTGTCACTGATAAGAAAGCATCTACAGTTCCAAAGTTAGCCAACAACCCTGTTGTTTGTTAGAAACAACAAGTGTTCCATTTGATAAAGGCCATCAAAAACAACTACAGCCTAATCCTATAAGACTGTTTATACCTCAGATATCCAAGGCAACTGAAGCAGAATCAGTTTTTGCTAAGGCCTATTATAAGACAGTTGAATCCGTGTCTAAAATAGTTGCTTCTTTCAACATTGTTGATGTAATGAAAAATCATAACATAAACATCTCAATGTGGGTTGCTCTAAGTATTCCTGGACAACAATATTTACTTTCTCATGAACTAGCTAAGCTACAAATTTCTTCAAATACAGCAGAAAAGGAAGTTCAGAAGATAAACATGGTCCTTGGAACATTTGAACAAGACCGCATTAAAGAAGTTAAGTGGATGGTTCAGAAATTTCTGAATGGTCATGACATCAAGAAACCACCACCATTTTATTTATCACTTATTATTGGGGAACATCTAGTTCATAATTGCATGGTGGACAGTGGTGCAAGTAGCATAGTTATGCCAAAAGTGATTGCAGAAAAATTGGGTTTGTAGTATGAGCCTACAGAAAGGAGTGTCTTACAACTTGATGGAACTATAACTAATACAATTGGTATAATCAAAAATTTAGAAGTAATGTTACAAGCTTTCCCAAATGTTTCTATTCTATAAGATGTTACTATTGTGGCTTTACCTTCCTTACTTTGCCTTATGCTTATCTAGAGATTTCATGGAAAAAATAATAGGTTATCTCTCTTCAGATTGGTCCTTCTTGTTTTTCACTCCTCATTATGGTACCAAAGTTACTATCAATTCAGAACCATTATCCAGATTTCAAATTGAGCCTCACTCTCCAAATGTGGTAACTAATTATTCAGCCCTAGATTAGTCTGATTTTGATGAGGTAGCTCAGGTTTCATCATTAGGAGGTATTTATAACATATTTATGGATGACAAGACAGTCGAAGAACATACTCATGATCCTTTTAAGGAAGTTGAAGAACATCTATTTGGTGTGTATTGTATGCATGAAGAAAATACACCACTTCCCTTGCTGTCCAATATAGAAGATTCATCAAAAGGGATTTGGAAGCTTCATTTTGATGGAGCTAAGAACAATAAAGGATAGGGAGAAGGTTTGATGCTCACTTCCCCAACGAACATGAAAGGTATTTCTCAGCTTTGAGTCTCTAATTTTCATGTACTTGTAATGTAGCTGAGTACGAAGCTTTAATTCATTGCTTGCTTTGGGAAAGAAAGAGAGGTATCAACATACTACAGAATTTTTGGTGACTCTGAATTAGTTATCAATCAAGTAAGAAATTTCAATGTTTGTAAGAATCCATTAATGAATTCTTACAGACATAGAGTTTCAGACTTAATGGAATATTTTGATGCTATTAATATTTAGTCTATTGCTAGAGCTGAAAACAAACATACAAATAGACTTGCAGCAGTTGGGGCTAGTTTTGAAGTGCTGGAATAGATTGAAAATAACAAAATCTAGCCTCATCTAAAGTTAATTGTCAGGCCCTCGATACCTGATAATGATTCAAATTGGTAATTTTTTGAAAGTGATGATCAAATCTGTTGGTTCTGGTAGCAAGAAGCTAAGTTTTCTATAGTAAATTAGGATAAATTACAGCATTTATACAATGACCAGATTGTTTGATTGAAAATAAATAAACTGCCTTGAGGTCATGTCACATTGGAAGACATATTCAACATTGACGATCAATTAAGAAAGGTCAAGACTAAAAATGTCAACCCACACTGATAATTACGAACATATCTTGGTTGATGAAGGGAAAAAGCTAGTTCTTGGAAAGGTATGTTCCTTAACTAAAAATTAGTCATTTATTAATCTTTGCAAGGAGTTTAAGGATGTTTTTGCTTGGAAATACCAAGATCTGAAAGGATTTGATCCCAGTTTAGCACAACATACAATTGAGTTGAAACCAAATAATAAACTTGTTAGACAAGAAACAAAGGCCTGTAAATCCCAAAATAGAGCCTCTGATGAGGAAAGAATTATCTAAGTTGATTGAATCAGGTATCATTTTTCCAGTTAAACATTCAAGTTGGGTAGAAAATCTTGTTCCTATTAGGAAGAAGAACGGAGAAATTAGATTATGTGTGGATTTTAGAGACCTTAACAAAGCTTCATTAAAATATCATTACCCACTCCCAAATATGGATCATATTTTGAGAACAGTCTCAGGTTCAAATAGAATATCTCTTTTAGAAGGTTACAGTGGTTTTAATCAGATTTTAGTCCGAGAAGAAGATATATATAAAACAACCTTTACTACTAAGTGTGGTACTTATGATTGTAAAAGGATGCCTTTTGGTCTTTCAAATGTCAGTGCAACATTTCAATGTGTAATGGACATGGATTTTTGCAACTTGTTAAATAAATGTATCCTTGTTTATTTAGATAGTGTTACTATATTTTCAAAATATTCTAAAGAACATGTAATGCATTTAAGGTAGACTTTTCAGTTGTGTAGGCAATTTGGAATATCTTTGAATCCACTGAAGTCTATCTTTTCAGTACATCAAGGAAAGTGACTTGGCCATATTATTTCTAAGCAGGGTTTAGCAATTGATCCCTTCAGGATCAAATCCATATCATAGCTAGAAGATTTATTCTAGATTTTGCAGCATTGGTTAAACCACTTACAACTATGCTAAAGAAAGATAAATTTTTATTTTGGACCAGTGAAGGGAGAGAAGGATTTTAATCAATCAAAGCAACTATCTCTCAAGCTCCTACTCTTTCAAATCCAAATTTTGATAAAGATTTTACAATGTATGCACTTGCAGGAGCTAAAATAATCTTAGCTATCTTGACTCAATTCAACGATGAAAATATTGAACAACCTATTGCTCTCTTTGGATAGAGCTTGCATGATGATGAAACAAGGTACACATTCCTTGAGAAGCAAGTACTTTTGGTAGTTAGAGGACTAAATAATTTCAAGTATATGCTTTTCAATGATAAAATCCATGTTCTTATTTCTCATCCAAGTGTGAAAGCATTCTTACTAAATAAAGAGTTGAATGAGGAAAGGGAAAAGTAGATAACGAAGGTCATGGAGTATGATGTTGATATTTAGGTTACTAATACAGTTCAAGGGAAAGGTCTATGTGAACATCTAATTGTTGATATGGAAAAACATCAAGCTGCAGAACCAGGTGATTCAAAACAGCTTGCTGAAATTACGTATCAGCAATTAGAAGTTATGGTTCAACCAGAAAGTAAGCAACCTGAGTCAGTTCAAGAGTTTCAGGAATGAAGATGAATAGCTGATTTGATTAACTACTTGCAGTATGGGACCTATCTAGAAGGTATGGAAAAAAATAAATGAAGATATTTCAGGTTATAATTTGTACATTATATCTTTATTGATGGTGTGTTGTTCAAAAGAGATATAAATGAGATTTTTCTGCGATGTGTTGATTATAATAAAGTTTAGAAAATATTATCAGAAATCCATGAAGGACCCGCAAGAGGTAACTTTTCAACACGTACCACAGCCTTAAAAATTATGAAAGTTGGTTATTATTGGCCTAGCATATTCAAAGACTATTTTGAATGGATTAGAAAGTGTAAAAAATGTGCTTTCTTTATTGGAAAAGAATGCCTAGCTTCGTTGCCCTTTGCAACCTATCTCAGTTGATCAGCCTTTTATGCATTGGGGTCTTGATTTTATTGGCATGATAAACCTACCTTCATCACAAGGACATGAGTGGATCTTAACTTCTTCAAATTATTTTACATGATGGACTAAAGAAATAGCCCTTAAGGGTGTTAATGAAACTTAGATACTATCCTTTTATGAAGGTATAGTTTACAGATTTGGTGTTCCAACAACTATCATATTAGATAATTATTTTGCTTTTCTTGGTGCTAAGATAAGATATTGGGTTGTCAAACATGGAATTTATTTAAGTTCTTCATCTGATTAGTACCCACATGGTAATGGATTAGATGAGAGTACTAACAAGAATATTTTAAGGATCATCAAAAGAACACTCAAGGATAATCAAAGAGCTTGGCATCTGATGTTGAATTCAACACTTGTGGGTTGATAGAGTAACCCTTAAAAGATTAGTGGGTAATTCACAATACAAGGCTTGTTTACGGAAAAGAAGTAAGAATTCCTATTTTGGTAGAGTTACCAGCATTGGATTTGCTACACCAAATGGAGCTTCTTTAAAATGAACCATTACATGTTGGTTATGCAGAGTTAATGGAATTACAAGAGCTAAGAGATTAAGCTCATTTGAATATGGAAAAGAATCAGAAACAAATGAAGAATACTTTTGATGAAAAAGTTAAATTCATAGTCTTCAATAAAGGAGATATTATGTTAAAGTGGGATGTTGATCGTGTAAAGACAAGAAGACACACGATGTTTGATGCAATTTGGAGTGGCCCTTACATGATTTCAGCTAGCAAGGAACATAATTACTTTTCATCTTTTGAAGCTGAATGGAGAGTAACTTCCCATTCCCGTAAATGGTATGTTTCTAAAACACTATTATTGAATATCTTACAATGATTGTTAGAGTTGGATTTCCACTTGAATAAGTACAGTTCCTACACATTGCATCTTTTTTCAATTCAATAAGTGCATTTGTGGAGGTGATATAGTATACCAGATCCTTTCCCAGTTTTAGTTCTATTTTGAAAGGGTTGGACCTTTCAGAAAAGGAAAATTTCTGTTATATGTTTGAACTCCATACCCAATGGACAAGAGAAAGGCACTAGTCTTTAATCTAGCATGTAGCTTTCCCCATAAGATCACTAGAAATGTTGACAATTTTTGCACTTGTGCAAAAATGAGCAACTCAAAACTTTGTCGTTACGATGAAATTCATGGGTGAAGTATACCTAAGCTAAGGAAATTCTGTATGTTATTAGTTACTACTGAATTAATTAATGATTAAGTGAAATCTACAGCTATGTGTGCTATTACAAAATGTAATAGATCATATAGTATGTAATTTAATGATACGTTTAACAAAAGAACACACAGGTCCCTGAAGGACAGCTGTTTTGTCTTCATGAAGACATTGAATTACAGAGTAGGTGAAGTGTTGAGTTTTGGGACAACAAACATAAGTATAGATTACAGAAATGAGAGTTCATTATTGAATATTACAGGTTCTCATTAATGTTATTTCCTTCATGTTTAATACATTCAATTATATGACTGAGTTGTTTAGTTCATCATAACCTCCATTCAGGAGCTTGAAATGAAGAATGAAATACACAACTCAATTTTAGAATTCAATGTTTTATTCATAAGGAAGGTCAAATGTTTCCCACACAAGGCCATGGGATATGACTAAAAATTAAAGTACATATACTAAATGAATAGGTACACATGCATGAAATAGAAAGCAAACGAATATGAGTGAACCCATCATTACCTTTGTATATTCTTCATTGTGCAGATTGTCCCCCTTCTAGCTTGTTCCATATTTTTCTTCACAATTCAAAGCATGGTACCTAGAAAGTAAAAGAAAGGAATCATCAATAAAGAGCTCAGGGTTAGTCCATATTCCTACACTATCCTAATTCATGCATATGGATCTCTAACCAACAGAAGATATATAGTACCTAAAAATTAAACAACATAGCTTACTCAAAAGAAGAGAAAGAAAAGATGAAGAAGAAACATGGACATAAGAGAGGCCAAGAGCCTAATTATTTTCTAACTATTTTCTTAAGTGTGTAGGTACAGGTTGCAGACAAGTAGAAAAGGACCATGTACATGTTGGAAAGAAGGGTTAATGTAACTCAAAACTCATATATCTTCTTTAAAAGGAAAATGTTAGAGTACATAAAAAAGAAGATGCATGCAGACAATGTACACTTTCAAGATTTTAGTCAAGGAAGAGAGAATGCTAGGAAAATTTTGATAGGGCTTCACCATGTAAAATGGACATTTACGACTTTTCCAGTATCCATATCATGCTAAAATAAAGGAAAATGTAGTAAAAGTAACATATTACAGTATATCATTGAAGTATCTAAATCAAGGCTTATGCGTGAGAATGTAATCTTCAACTTTAGAATCAAAGAGTATAAATGCAACTACACGTTACAAGTAGGCATTTCAAAAAGTGAACTGAAGAAAGGGATATATAAAATGCAGAGTTTTCAAGAGACCTATTTCAGTTATAGTTTTATCAACATCATTCAACCCTGCAAACCTTAGACCGGTCAATACACAGTCAGGAAAGCAGAGAGACTCATTTTATGAAAACTCACATGAGGTCAGAAACCAGATCTAAGCAGCACAAAGTAGATTATTGAAAACTCATCCATGGATCAAGCTTGAGATGTCAATCCTAGATTCAAAAACTTCAACAAATATTATCAGGATGCAATGTGGAAATCTTTAAAGATGATTAAATGAAAAGCATTTATGAGGCATATAACTCTAAATCATTAACAAAGAAGAATTACTCATATGTTTTCCTCATTCCAAAATGAGCAAGTTCCAGTCAGAGAAATCAAAATTGAATGGAAGAAGAACTCTATGGTGAAGAAAATCAATACTGGAATATCAAATACAAAGTATTTTGTATATACCATTGCTCAGTTATGAAGGAGGAAGTGTAAATGGAATCTACATCTAACCAAATAATGATCCAAAGGTCAAACTACTTTAAAAGTGGTGTTTCAACACAACATTGGAAAGTTATACGGAATTTTCCAAAGTAAATGGAACTCACAAACATAGATCACGACCAATAAACAAGACCCATTCATGGGTAACAAAGAATCAGAGCAGGAAGGAGAACTCA